>MU184646.1:78599-137726 GCA_016904865.1 Pissodes strobi | reverse complement strand
TTAAAACCTGGCCATCTACTTTTACTGGACTGGTTTGAGGACCAATAAATATGAAGAATTTTCATGGAACCGAATTAATAAAATTAGTGTTAACAAATTATTTTAAAATCAGGATACCTACATTATGAAACTTAAAAAGCTTGAATCTTCTCAGCAACCAAGAGTTAGAAGTTTACTTACAAAAGCTGTCTTATTTAGAAATGAATACACTTTTGTATAATCATTAGTTATTCAACTAGATTGTTTAAATAAGCGTTGTATACTTAACATGAAATTTCAGGACTTAAAAACTTGTCAAAAATGTTCCAAAATAATTTTGCCTAGTATTTTCTTAATCTCTATAAAGCTAGAGATTAAGAAAATACTAGGCAAAATTATTTTGGAACAAGCAAACCAAAGGCTTTGTTTTGTTCTTTTGAGTTTGCTTTATTGTTGTGATTATATTTTAGATTTTTCAATAGCGAAATCAGTAGTCCTACTCCATCTAATTATTGGAACATTTTAAACGCCATTAGAATGTTAAAAACCGCAATTTTACATCTATTACGATAAAAGTAAGTAAATGAGCGATTTCATTTAGTACTATGGTGTATTGCA
The DNA here is from genome assembly GCA_016904865.1 of Pissodes strobi. Lineage (NCBI taxonomy): Eukaryota > Metazoa > Arthropoda > Insecta > Coleoptera > Curculionidae > Pissodes > Pissodes strobi. The sequence continues at coordinate 137,129 of MU184646.1, read as the reverse complement.
AAATCTTTAATTTTTAATTAATACAAATTCACAGTCCTTCGCAAAGATGCAACCGGGGGGACATTGAAATGATGAATAAAGAAGCAAAAATGTGATATGTGTTATAATTCAAATAGTTTTTAAAAGAAGAGTTTAAAAAAGTAAATATTTTGTATATTTACGAGTGTTTATAATAATTTTAATTAAAGAAATGCATTTTTAAGATTAATATTAAAGATTATCCTAATTAAAAAATAAATAAATAAAAAAAGGTGCAGAAAAATTACCCTCCACCTGTAGATAGGAAAATATATTAATATATAATTAGCTGTAAGATTACTGTAATATTTTTAACCTGTTCCGATTCGTTTTAGCCCGTTTTGGTGCCTTTGGTAATTTTTAATCATTTTCGGTTAGTCGTTCAAACAACTTTCGGTTAGTTTCAGTTATTTCAAATTTATTTTAGTCATTTGAACCGACTTGAATATGTTATAATCAAATTTAAGATTTTTGGTTAGTCCTCAAAATTCGGTTCGTTTTGGTTGGTTTAACTTACTTTTATTTTTGTAACCTATTCCGGTACGTTTTAGCCCGTTTTGGTGCTTTTGGTTAGTTTAAGTTAGTCATTCAATCAACTTCGGTTACTGTCAGTTAGTTCCAATTTATTTTAGTCATTTAAACTGGTACCGGTACGTTATCACCAACTTGAATGTTTTTGACTAATTTTAGTTAGTCGCCAAAAGTCGGTTAATTTGGGTTAGTTTCGAGGTACTTTAATTTTTTGAGTGATCCGATACGTTTTGGCCCTTTTTGGTGATTTTGGTTGCTTTTAATTAGTTTTGGTTGGTCGTTCAATCAACTATCAGTAAAGTTCAGTTAGTTTAAATGTATATTACTCAGTCATTTAAACCAGTTCCGGTACGTTATATGCAATTTTAATGTTTTTGGTTAGTCACCAAAATTGGGTTAATTTGGGTTAGTTCTAACTTACTTTAACATTTCTAATCTGTTCTGATATCTTTTAGCCCGTTTGGTGCTTTTATTCACTTTTGGTAAGTTTTGGTTAGTCATTCAATCAACTTTCGATTACTTTCAGTTATTTCCAATTTACTGGTTCCGACACGTTATTAACCAATTTAAATGATTTTGGATAATTTTAGTTAGTCGCCAAATTTCGGTTAATTTTGGTTAGTTTCAACTTAGTTTAATATTTTTAATCTGTTCTGATACGTTTGAGCCCTTTTTGACGCTTTTACTTAGTGTTGGTTAGTCGTTCAATCAACTTTCGTTAAAGTTAAGTTAGTTTTAATATATTTTAGTCATTTGAACCGGTACGTTATAAACAATTTTTTTGTTAGTTCTGGTTAGTCGCTAAAATTCGGTTAATTTGTATCAGTTTTAACTTACTTTAACATTTTTAATCTCTTCTAAAACGTTTTAGCCCGTTTTTGGTGTCTTAGTTGCTTTTAGTTACGTAGGTTTGGTTAGTCATTCAATCAACTTTCGCTTACTCTCAGTTAGTTCCAATTTATTTTAGAACCGATTCCGGTACGTTATTATAACCAATTTAAATGTATTTGTTTAATTTTAGCTAGTCGCTAATATTCGGTTATTTTGGGTTAGTTTCAACTTACTTTAATATTTTTAATCTGTTTCGATACGTTTTAGCCCTTTTTGGTGCTTTTGGTTAGTTTTGGTTAGTCGTTCAATCAACAGTCGGTAAATTTCAGTTGGTTTTAATATATTTTAGCCATTTGATCCGGTGCCGGTACGTTGTAAGCAATTTTAACGTTTTTGGCTATTTTTGGTTAATCGGCAACATTCGGTTAATTTGGGTTAGTTTTAATTTACTTTAACATTTTTAATGTGTTCTGATAGGTTTTAGCCCGTTTTGCTTCTTTTAGTTAGTTTTGGTTATTTTTAGTCATTTGAACCGGTTCCGATACCTTAATTATGACCAGTTTTAATGTTTTTGGTTAGTGTTAGTTAGTCGCCAAAATTCAGTTTATTAACTTTCTTCCATATTTTTAATCTGTTCCTATACGTTTTAGTGTTTTTTGTTATTTTTGGTTGATCATTCAAATAACTTTCGGATACTTTCAGTTACTTCCAGTTTTTTTTAGTCATTTAAACCGGTTTCCATACGTTATAATCAATTCTGTGGCTGCGCGTGCCAGAAATTGTCGATATCTTTTTTTCATACCAGTTTTGATATCCAACCAATCTGAACAAAAAAATTGGAGGTATGGTGATGGAACTTTATAGACTTTTAATCTTTTATAATTTAATATCCCTCTAAAATATTAATAAAGACTTTTCAATACATTTAAATAGCATTCCTACCTACTCAAGACAATCAAATTTAAATTATGTGCTAAAAAATTCGTTTCCAAACTTGAAAATTTTCGGTCTCAAATTTCCCAATATTTCAATATCCAGATTTAATTTAAGAATCTAACTCTATAAACGACTCACAAATTTCCATTTTTAGATTTGCGTAATCAAATTAGATTTGAATTTTGGTAAAAGAAAAATATTACGAAAAATTAAAATCGAGATTAAAATGCTACGCCTATGTTTGTTTACCCACTAGCCACTTTCTGTACCACAGTTTCATTGATAAATACGCACGTCACAGTCTGTGGTATACGATGCAGTTTTCAGTGGCGTGTCGTATAGGGGGCCAAAGGGGGCGAATAACCCCTCCGCCCTTCCGCCTCTAGGTGACCGGGCGCCCCATGCTTCACGAATTAATTTAATTCTCTCAAATCTGTGAAAACCAGACGGTTGGTGCTATAATTATTTTTTGTATGTCTCATATTACATGTTCCAGTTTTTATTTAATGCACTATTTTTTGTAAATAAATAATACATAATTATTTATTTTTTGTAATATAATGTCCTTGTAATGCCCCTTGTCCCTTCTCACTCTTCTAGAAAATAATATTGGCAATATTCGTTATAATAGGTAGTGTACAAAATTATTTAATATTAAATTCGTAATAATTTACTAAAATTCGAAAATCTTACTTCATCAGTCGAAAGAACGGGTCAAAATTAGTCAAAAATTATTATAATATCGAGGGTGAAATAAATGTTTTGGACTGTGGCATCTGGCACCCGCCGAAATTTTTCTCCTCCAGCGCTTCACGCTGCCACGAAAGCCGTAAACACGGAGGGTGGGGTGGGTAGAGGGGGTAATTACCACCCCCCTTCCCAGAACTTGATGTGTAAATTAATGTTGCGTTAAAAAAAATCGGCAGTTTTTTGTCAGGTTTTAAAAATTATTTTTCTGAAAAACCTAAATAATCTAATTATTATTCATTAACGTGATAATACGGACGGGCGTATAAAGAATAAAGAATGCATTTTATTTGGGTATTTTGGGTTAGTCAATTAGTTCCGTATTCGGTTGTTAGTTGCGTTTGTCGTTTTTCGGATTTATATAATTAATAAATTATTTATATAATTAATAACAGACGGTCAAGCGATAAAGGGTGCTGTTAATTATTAAAAATAAGTAGGTAAATATTAAAATATTTTATATATTTTTATTTAAAAACGAAATAACTTTATACTTATTACAATTACATAATTAGAATTTTTAATTATTGAATCCTTTATTTGATTTAATGTAAATAACATTCATCGTCATGTTTATGTTTTTTATTCGTTTCCCTATTCGCCTGATTCTTGAATATTTAATATATTGGTCACCCCACGACCTTTTTGTTTTTTAACGATTTTAATGACTTTTGGGCGAAAATTGGGCGTGGCACCCCGAAATTTTTCCGGCGGCGCCCTTTTCCCCGTTTGCCCCCTTCGCCCTTCGACCCACGACACGCTACTGGCAGTTTTCTAGAAAATTATGAATGACAGACTTTGCCTTTTTAAGTAAGTAGTCTTAGACCCAAACACACAAAACCAAATAAAAAAAAAATCTAGCACCTAGCAGAACGAAATGTCAAAATACAAAACACGCAGGCTCTGGTCAAATGTAATAATAAACTTAAAGCGATGGTCGGGCGACTCTGATGCCCCACAAATAATGGCTGACTTACGATGCGCGTCCTGGGTGCGCGTACTGACGAATAATATTAGAAATGGGGTTCTGATTGTTTATTCTTCTGTGCCTGTACCTTAAGAGGGTAGACTACCGACCTTTATTGATATTACGTTTTATTCCAAAAAGTTAGAATCACGAAATTTGGTGTGCGGCTTGTACATTCGATTGACTAGAAGGTATGGTGTTTAAAAATGTTATTAATTTTTTTATAACAAATTTTGAACCGTTTTTTTGGTGAAAATATATTTTCACGTTTTCACCAAAAAACCGGTTCAAAATTTGTTATAAAAAAATTAATAACATTTTTAAACACCATGCGTTCTAGTCAATCGAATCGTACACCAAATTTCGTGATTCTAACTATTTTCGTTTTGGAATAAAACGTAATATCAATAAAGGTCGGTAATCCAGCCTCTTAAGAAACATTTTACTGAACGATTATAGCCAGCACTAGCTGCAACGAAATATTAAACATAAAAAATATGAAAAAAATTACTTAATAGCCGATCTGTAGATCATAAATAGTCGACTGGATATAGATTTTTTTAAAATTTGTTCCATGTACCGACTTGTTTGAAAATTCTTTATCCCCAATTACAATTTTATAACTTTGAAACACCCATCAACTTATTGATATGTAAGCACCTTACGCGGCGGTATGAGGGTAATTCTCAGCCTAAATATGCGAAATAAAGGGCGGTATTAGATTTTCATTATATTATATTCGCACTGCATTTGGATCCATAGAACAGCTTATTTTTAATAGACGGAGGAATTTAAAATGAATTTTCGCTTCAAAATCCACGACAAATTCGTCCGAAGCCACGGCTATCGTCGGAAATTTCGGATTTTTATACAATTTTGCAAAAGCATATTATAAATTAAACGAACTGTCAAAAGTATTATTCAGATGCCCAGACGTTTAAAACAATAGGTTTGTTCTAGCAGCGATTTCAAACGGTTTCAAACCAACGATATAAGCGTCGCTTATATCGCTATGCGCAAACTCCGGATGGTTTGGAACCGTTTGAAATCGCTGCTAGAACAAACCTAATATTGATTCATGGCCCCCTCCTAAAATTTGCTAAATTTGGTTATTGACTTTCCCAAATCAAAGGATGCCGCGCCGCCCAAAGATGACAGCTGGTAGTGAATAAGCTGTGTCCACAGGTTGATGTTATTCCTGGTGACATTAGATTTTCGTGTCAAATTTGTGCAGTGCTTTAATCCACTCCGATTGAAGCTGCCAGTAAGTATTATGAAAGAATCCTAACTGATATTATAAATGCGAATGTGTTTGTTTGTTTGTTTCTTAAGCTTTCACACATAAACTACTCAACCGATCATCATGAAATTTTGTACAGATATTTCCAAGAATATAGTAAAGATTTAGAGCTAGATCTAGCAAAGGTAACTAATCAGCCTTCAGTTAACCGATGTCTTTGCGGTGCAATCAATTATCTTGAAGGGCTCTGGTGGTTCAGTGATTAGATGCTGGACCTGTGATACGGCGGCCCGGGGTTGAATTGGCGTCGGTTTTAATTTTTTTATAAGTTACATTTGTAAAAAAGTGTTTTTTCTTCATTTTGGGCATGCATTGAGTTAGTTGTGGTTAGTTCCTGTCCTATGAGCCCCCGTAGCGAGCGAAGCGAGCGGATAGGGTCATGCGTGAAGTAAAATAATACATTAAGCTGATTAGGAGCCGCGCTAAGTCTAGCTCCAAGTTATAGTAAAGGACATAGGGCACTTTTAGCTTTAATCCTATTTTCCACGCGTAAACTACTTAACCGATCATCATTAAATTTTGTACAGATATTTTTAAGAGTATAGTAAAGGACATAGGGCACTTCTAGTTTTTACCCGCGGCTTCGCTCGCGTCAATTTTTACGGTTAGTTTTAATCCCATTTTTTATTTTCTTTAAATTATATTTGTAAAAAGTTTTGTTCTGGATTTTGGGCATGCTTCGGTTAGTTTTTGTTCGTTGCTCCCCTGTACCGAGCGAAGCAAGCGGCGGGCTATGCGTGAAGTGTAATATTAGACATTCTAATGCAAACGTTACAAATGTAAAAATTAAACAACGCACGGCAGGCGGTATCTGTGACGGGAATATGTTTTGCAGGCTGTAACCGTTAGTGCAAAACGTGTTCTCTCTAACTCCAGAATATAGGCACCCAATTCCAAATAAGTAGTTGCCTATATTCAGGCGTCACGCGCCTAAGTTAACATTAGATTTTCATGTCGATGATGTCGATATGTGTGTAAACATATCCTGTTTACAAATCAGTGTCTCTAGTACTAGCAGACTCGCTCAATTTTTTTTTATTAGTAGAGTGTACGAGCTAATTTTCAGGCTTCTATTGCTTATTATTTTTTGGGTAAAGACGCCCCCTTTAAAATTTCAAGCTCTATTTTTAACCCCTTAGAAGTTACCTTATAGTCTATAGCTTGTATAGTCTGTATAAACAATGCCCATAGTAAGCTTTCAAATGGTGAAAACCGCGTCAAAATCCGTTTATTGGTTTTTCAGTGATGCCCGAAGATACAAACAAACTAACAATTATCTGCAGATCATCAGTAGTCGACTGAGTATAGATATTCTAAAATTTGTTCCATGTACAGACTTTTCGACCTCTATTACTTTATTATATGTACGGATAATATAATCATTGATTATGCTTACAATACGGTTTCAAATTTTGGAATCCTGGTCTGCATATTGACATTCACACTGCAACAGCTGGTGGCCACTAATTCTCTAATGGGCAAGGCGAATTGGCAATCTCTTATCTACACTTCGCGGCCGTAAATTTGCCATGTTTGGTCTACTACTACTACTACTATAAATCAATGGATACAAACGATTCAAAAGACTTTCAATATTCGGTCAATTGCTTTCAGCAAGCCTAATGGTTTAGTGGTTAGACACGGTGCTTGCGATAAGACGACACGGGTTCGATTCCCGTCAGTGGGGAGAGATATTTTTAAATTTTTTTTATAGGTTATGTTTGATTCTTTTTCTAAATAAATTCTCTAAAATAGTTTTGTTCGGTTGCGCCCCGGAGCGAGCGAAGCGAGCGGAGGGCCATGCGTAAAGTCAAATAATAGTCAACGTTTCATAGGAATCATATGATAATCCGGCCGACGGTCGTAGAATGTTTTAAGGGCCAATCAAATGCGTTTTAATCTGTCACGTGATATTAAGGACCTGCGTCTTGGTCTCGTTTTGTCGTGTTTGTTTTGACGCATTTTAATGGCAGATGGCTGCATACGAACAGAAAATAAGCCTTAATGCACCTAATAAATACTTCTGGCCATCATAGTTGTCCATTCTAATACAATTTAAGGTTATTAAGAACAACAATTAGGCTAAATTTATAGGTTAAATTTGTTTATGTTTTTGACGGACGACGCACGACACAACGGCAGGTTTATGAAAGGTAGTTTTTGTGGCTACGACGGGCAGTCGGTAAACGTCAATCCCGTCGGCAAGTCAAGTTTATGAATCCCCCTTAAATGCTTTGAAAGATACGATCCCGACGAAAACAACATGTAAAATGGCCAAATGCCGGTCGATGATTACTCGCTTTCTAGGTTCAAATTTTTTCCGCATAGAGGGCGCATCGATTTCTGGAGTTGCCCTGTATGTAAATCTAAAGGTGCGTACAGACATGCAACAGAACAGTGTAACGTAACTCCACCACGCAATATATTCTGTTGCGCGACGTAGTTACGATGCGATGAGGTTTTCTATTTAATTTATGTGCAACAGAACATTGCCGCGAAACATCAACGCGTAACATATAGGCGTCCCAGATATTAATTATTTTAGTAGTTACTTCCTGTATTTTGAGCAAGATGGACATTGCGGCTGCAGCAGAACAGTGCAACAGAACATCGCCGCGAAACATCAACGCGTCCCAGATATTAATTATTTTAGTAGTTACTTCCTGTATTTAGAGCAAGATGGACATTGCGGCTGCAGCATATATAGTTATGCACTATTTAGTGCAGAAGAGAAAACACAGACCAAGACGCTGGTGGCAGACTCAATTATACACCAGTAGGACTGTATACAGTGGTCGTCATTTATTAAGGGACCTAAACTTTCAATCAGTGAGTGGTCTATACAAAAATTTCACAAAAAGAAGGCCAACTGATTTTGAATTTTTGACATTGTTCAACTTTTACGAGCGGCGGAACGCGAACGCAAGAGTATATAATTCGAGACGTTGCCCGTACCACATCAGAGGGCGTCAGAGTTGCGCGCGCATAACATTGCTGGGAAAAATTTCTAATATTACAATTCAGGCATGGCCCTCTGCTCACTACGGGGGCGCAAATAACAGAAACTAAGAACTGCCCAAAATAAAGAAAAAAAAGATATTACACATAATATTAAACATAAAAAGAGACATGTCTTGTCACTGGAATCAGACCCGGGCCTTCGTGTCGCAGACACAACATCCAACCACTGAGCTACGGACCAGTTGACGGCAATTCGTTAGCTAGATCCTAAAGATATGGAGTATGTCAACAATGTAATGCGCGCGCGCAACTCTGAAGCCCTCTGATGTAGTACGGGAAACGTCTACTGTCCGCAACATGCCTCGAATGTGCTGGAGAAATATTCTTGAAAGGAAGCCATTCAGACATTTCAAAAGAAGAAGAGTTTTTAGCACTACCCATATTTATCTAGGGCACTAATCTAAAAACAAAATACAAATCCAAGATCCAAGTAAAAATACTAATTGCTAATTTTAATATCTATTACTATTAGGTGGTATGTGTTTGTGTATCTATTTATGATTTAATTCGGCATGAACTGATTAGCAATGTCAGACACCGTTGTGGAACTTCTGTTTTTTGATACCTTTGCTCACGACATTACTGAGGTAAGTTTTGTTGACTATAATTTTTGAAGGTATTTGCCGCACTTTTATTTATTTACGGAAACTCCACTTTTGCACTTCTTACGACAATAATACATAACATAACAATATGCTCTTGAATCTGAACAAATTGAGAACGATCTTTTAAAAAGCTTGCAAACCAGTCAACCAAGACATCACCAAAGCCCAGAGTTCTAAGCTTAGTCACCAGTATTTTATGGCTTAGCTTGTCCAAAGCCTTTGAAAAGTCAGTGTAAACACTGTCAACTTGAAGTTGATTCTCCAAGGGATTCAACAAGTATATTTCGTAAACCAATAGATTGGTGGTCGTGGATCTACGCTCAGTAAACCTGTGCTCTTCAGGTATAATAAGATGTTTGCAGGTTGAAGCAAGTACATTGCATACTAAGTGCCTTTTCACACATGCTGGAATAGATTATCCGGTATCGGATATCTGATTGCGAGGTACATAACATTAAATGAAAGCTTTCACACGTTTGTCGGACAGTCGGACGCCGGAAACGTGCTGGATAAACCGGATATCCGATGTCGGACTCGTGACTCGTGTGAAACGAAGCGTAGGAACCAAAAAGTTTCAGTATGGCTGAGCACATTGACACTTCACGATAATTTCGTACATCAGCTCGATTTCCACACCCTTTCATTTATTTATTTATTTATCAACGGGAATATCCCAATTTTAAAAAAGGTCAATTTTACAAAAATTAAATAATGGTCTAGTCTAAGAATGAAATGTTTAAAAAATTAAGTACACAATATATAAATGACAAACGAGTTGTATTAACACAAACTATACACTAATTATAAAAACACAAGGGACCACTAAATTACTAACATAATATGTAAAAGGTTAGGTGAGTAATCTATTGATTATTAAGTGCCGCCCTAAGGGAGTACAAGGAGGTGTTAAACAAGTCAACTCTCAATTCATTTGCATGATACATCATTCTATTTATGGATGATAATTGACCATAATTGGTGGGATGGTTTTCAATATTAAATGTATTCACAACTCTAAGTGATCTAGGAGGAGCATGAATATGAACAAGTTGCAGGAGGTCACTACAATCTATATTGTTATTAAGTATTTTATAAATAAAGATTCGATCAAAATTAATTCTTTCATTTAAGGACTTTACATTCAAAATATTCAGGAGAGTTTCAACATCAAGTCCCAATCTAAATCTAATATGACACAAAAATTTGCGCTGCACTCTTTCTAGTCTATCTCTATGACATTGATAGTATGGTGACTAGTGATGTTGGTAGCGAATATTTCCATCCGAATTTTGCAGGATATTTCAGAAATTTCCTAAATATTCGGTTCTGAAAAAGCGAATGTTCGCCTAAATCCGAATATTTAAAAAAAAAACAAGGAAACCCGATAAAATCTTCGCGCGGGGGTTTCACGATTTGTCAATCCGTTAACATCTTTCGAGGGAACAAATCAGTTGGAACCGGTAAATCCCTGTTCTCCGTTACGTTTCGGAATTTCTATGTGATAGCGCTGTTTATTTTCAGTCTATATTAGTGAGATGTGAGGTAAGGCTAAATTTGTTTACCATTGTAGCAAAATGCCGAAGAATAAGTTACCAGTGTAGAAATATTTTACTGTGCTAACAACTAATAACAAAAAAGAGTTTAAGTACATCTATTGTAACAACAAATATACAAAACGAACAAGCTTGGCACCTGAAAGTTTTTCAGATTAATTTTCAGATATTCATATTTAATGTTTTTTTATAGTTTTAATATTTTGTTTCCATTTTAGTTCAAATAATATGTTTATATATAATACCTGAATAAGTGTCAAAAACCGTTAAGTTACCAAACAATGAATTTATGTTTTTTTAATAGTATTTTACGAGGTATTTTAAGTCTAAAAGACCGTTCTTTGAGTAACTCAAACAACAATAGTACATATCAATACCAAATACAACAAGATATTTTTGGTTAATAACCTTTCAAATATATAAGTACCAATTTATTTTTTTATTTATTTTTTTAATAGCATTTCATGTACCTACCTAGCATGTATGTAGTATATAATAAAAGAAAAAAAAATAGGTAATTCCAGATGTCTATTTAATTTTTTGCAGTAAGAATTAATTACATAATACCCAAATGGGTGTGGAACAATGTCAAAATACCCTATCCTATATTTCTATATACAACTAGTATTAGTACACTTCAGAACCTATATCTACATCATTGTAGAACTCTTCCAGTGAGTAAAATGCTTTTTTTATTAAGAACTTTTTTAACGTGATTCATAGCTGAGATCTGTGCAATATTCGAACTCTTTCAGGAATTTTATTTATTTATTTATTCAATATAGTATCTACAGCAATGCCATTTACAGATACCACCTATTCTAACTAAAATAAAATAACATAAAATAACACCACTCGAAACTTCCACCACACAGAAGTAAAAATCCGAAAATACACTCACACTATCCAACTATCATCCGCCGAGCCTGAGCAGCAAGCAACTTTTGTTCTACAATTCTTGCAAAGCGTTCTAAATTGGTAACTGTTACATCTATGTCACTAGCATAGGTGTTAAAGATATCACACATACGATAAATAGGAGAATTGTTATATACGTTGATTCTTGGAAAATCTAAATAAAATGTTTTCCTCTGTCTAGTGCTGACACGATTAACTGAAAATGGCAACTGTGATAAGATGTCCATGGAGTCTATGCGATTGTTGAGAAGTTTATACAAAAACATTAAGCAAATTTTAATTCGCCTATTTTCCAGTGTCAATCTCTTAAATAAACTTAACAAAGCATACTGGTCATATCCCTGCACAGGATAATAACCGTACTGTTTCAAGAACATATATTTTAAAAATTTTCTCTGGACCCTCTCTATTGATTTCGACCAGACTTCATAATGGGGCGACCAGATTATACTTCCATATTCCAGTCTAGGTAATACCAGACTGTCAAACAGTCGAAGGCAAACATCCACACTGAACCGTTTGGCGGATCTGACGACGAACCCCATCACCCTATGAGCATCATTAATCTTTTCAACAATGTGACCCGTGAATGATAAAGAACCATCGAAAATAACTCCTAGGTCTTTATGACTAGAAGTCTGTTCTAAAACTGTTCCATTAATGCTATATCTGCTAATAATTGGATTCTTATTCAGGGAAAACGTCATTGTGGTGCATTTTTTACCGTTTAAAATAAAGCCATTGTCAGCACACCATTCGACAACACCATTCAAATCATGTTGCAAGAAATCACAATCATCCTCTGTCAAGATTTCCAAAAATAACTTGAAGTCGTCAGCAAATGACAATGTCCGAGCGTGTCTCGCAACCTGACACAGTCCATTAATTGCAATCAGAAACAAAAGAGGTCCCAAGTTAGAACCCTGTGGAACCCCTGATGTACTACCATATACGCAGGACTTTGCCCCTTTTATCTTTTTGTTGAATATTTTCGTTATTGAGTATTTCACGTTCCTTTGTATGTAAGAATAGTTTTGCTTTTCACAAATCAAGTAATTTTTATGTCTAGTATTGTATTCATGGTTCAGTTCATAATCACTAAATAAGTCTAAATTATCATGTACAAACAGCACTGATTCCAAAATGTAAATACTAATGAGTGTTAAAAATTTTTTGTTGATAAATACTGGTCTGCAGCTTTCGTGTTGATTTAATTTGTAAATACTACGGAGACAGCGTTTTTGTAATATAAGTAGCATCCACAGAGTTACCCCAGAAAATTACACCATCAGTCTTGGATTCACATACGCCTAGTATGCCGTCATCGCCACATCAACACTTACATTTTCTGACAATATTCTGAGAGCATAACAGTAACGGGAATCATCCCCCGCCACATATTCACATGTTGTTTCTAATCTAACCTAGCATCTAAAGTTACTCCCAAGAATTTTACACTTCGTGAAGTATCCATAGGCCTACCATCGAGAGCAATTGGAATAGTAGGGGATGTTCAGTTTGCAAATATTAGAAGTTGCGTCTTTGAAATATTAAGCGATAAATCATTGGCCATGAAATACTTTTTCAGAATATCAGTCGCTGTATACACCTTTGATAAAAGTAGATAAGCATCATGTTCACTGAAAACAAGGGTAGTGTCATCAGCGTAAAGTACTGTATATTCCCCTGAAATATCACTCAATTAATTGGTGTACATTATGTAGAATAGAGGACCCATAATTCTGGAGAATTCACTCTCTTTGCCGACGACACATCGATCCTGTGGAAAAATAGAGAAATTGGGGAGCTACATCAAACTATAGCAAGTGATTTCAAGATCATTAAGGACTGGTTTGCGTGTAACCGTCTTTGTTTAAACCTCAGTAAAACCCACATAGTTGGGTTTAAATGTGATGTTACTGGGCTACTCTTGGATGGCGATCCATTGCCAGAAACTATAGTATCCAAGTTTCTAGGTATTCTAATCGACCGGGAATTACGTTTTGAAGATCATGTGTTGATGCTAGGAAGAAGACTGTCATCAGGATGTTTTGCTGTGCGAGTGGTGAGGGAAGAATTAGGTCCACAACTAGCACGGACAGTTTACTTCTCTTTGTTTGAGTCTCACCTTAGGTATGGTATACCATTCTGGGGTGTTGCAAATCAAGGCCTACTTAATGTGCTTTTTGTTCTCCAAAAAAAAGCTGTTCGCCTTATTGCTAACATTACTCATAGGGATTCTTGTAGACCACATTTTGTGACTCAACGGATTTTAACTCCGACTTCCCTTTTCATATTAGAGACGACAACCCTTATCTTTAAAAACCACAATGCACTCCAGGGACCTGCTCCTCAAATTGAGACGCGTCAGGCTCACCTTTTACCTTTACCAATTCCCAAATCTACTTTAGTAAAAAAATCATTTATTTATGAGGGTCGCAAAATTTTTAATCATTTACCAACCAATTTAAAGACAGTGCATTCCGTTGAGACCTTTCGTTGCTTGCTAAAAAAGTTACTTTTGAGTAGGGCATATTACACTTTGACTGAATTCTACCAGGACACGCTTTGACATGTAGATATGTATTGCCATTTGTATAATGTATAATGGATAGAAATTTCTGACACGGATTATTATAATGAGTCTGGGCGTGACAAGTTTGTGAGTTATTATTTTTTTAGGTTTAATTTTTGTTTTTTTACTTTTTTGTTATATTGATTGTTTTGTTTTATTGACCATTTTATTTTATTAACCATTTTATTTTATTGACCTTTGCTTTTACTGACTTAACTTTTATGCCGAGCTTTGAACTTGGTGATCTATTATAATGATTATACCACGTCATGTTGTATTTCATTGCTTGTCTCTTTGTTTGTATTTGATTGTTCTGGGTGTTTAGCGTGGTTTAAGTTAGGTTAAGTTAAGTTAAGTTTAGTTAACTTGTGGTGCGGTTCGGTGTGCCGGAATACTTATGTCTCAGGATCGCCGCCATGCCATGGTTGGAAGTGGGGCCGCACCATGAATGTTGATGTTACCTGCTTTTATTTACCTACGCTTTGTCAACAAAATTTATGATTTTAGGCTAATAAAGCACTTTTTGAATTGAATTGAATTTGAATTGAATTGAATAATAGATCCTTGAGGTACACCTCTAGTAATCATTACATTGTCTGACTTAATTAAATTACCATTTTCATAATTTTCAGCTATTCTTTGAACGCGATTTTGGAGATAAAATCGTATTAAGTCCAGCGCAGCTCCCCTTATCCCATAACGCTTACATACAATTTTGTGATTTAAACTATCGAATGCCTTAGAGAGGTCCATGGTCATGGCCACTGTGTGTTTTTTATTATTTAAAGAATCAAGTACTTTGCTAGTGGCCAAATAGATGGCTCTTATAGTTGTTTTGCCTTTTCCAAAGCCATTCTGTGCATTTGATATTATGGAATGTCTTTCTAAGAAATCAGTAAAGCGATTAAGCATCACCATTTCAAAAATTTTGCTGAAGTTTGATAGTAGGAGTTGACAGGGAAATAGTCCTATAGTTACTCACTGAGTTCGGTGGTCCCTTCTTATGTATAGGTTTAATATGTGCAATTTTTAGAAGATTTGGGAAGGAACCATTGTTAAAGCACAAGTTAATAATATAAGCTAATGGGGAGGAAAGTATGTCTGCAGACTTCTTTATTATCAAAATAGGGATTTCATTCTCCCCCACCGATCTGATATTTTTTAGTTTAGATATGATATTTAGTACTTCGTGGGGCGAACAGTATTGCAGGAAAATTGGTTTGGCCACTTTTTCTTCAAAAGTGCACACATATCCACTATTATTCTGTACATTGGGACAAGTAATTGTTAAAGTCATTTAAGATATTTTTGTGCTCTCTATAACTTGTAGTGCCGAAATTATCAAAAACTGTTTTATGATTTTCATTTTTCCGCGCCCCTTTTTTAACCAAATTCCACGTCGCCTTCATTTTACTATCCGAATTTTGTATGTAATTCTTGTTAGCAATGAACTTGTCCTGCTTTATTACTTTTTTAAGAACCTTACAATAATTTTTATAATAGATGTTGGATACTATACCTTTCCTTTTTTTATGACTCAGTATTCTTTTATTACGACATGACACCTTTATGCCAATTGTAATCCAGGCGACACTATGTTTAATTTTTTTTGCAATATTCTTCTACAGTAAAAATCAATTTGAAACTGGAGCTAAATAGGTGTAACAATGTAGCATCATCAACATCATTACATTGGTATACCATATTCCAGTCTACTTGACCTAATTCAAATATAAAGTTTTCTATTTTATTGCATGTGAAATTTCTTTTGTAAAAAAGAGCATTTTGATTCTTGATATCTTTACCATTGAGACACAATACTTGAGCATAATGTCAGACAGAGCACAATCAAGTACATATCAAAAACTCAGTTACATTGTTACAAAATATATTGTCAATTAGTGTTGAGGAGCTCTCCGATACTCTTGTGGAATGAAAAATACATTGCTGCTGATCATAACTATTAAGAATGTCCAAAACATGAGCAGTTTCACTATTAGGATTTAAAAAGTTTAGAATAAAATCATCTGTTATAACAATAGTGTATGTAGAAAACTTTGAGTGTATCTGAGTTAAAGTATCTTTAAACTTTTCAGCAAACATGTCATAAGAGCCGAGTCCTCGTCAATATAGACATATAACCACCAACTTTTGGCTCTTCTCAACCACTGCAGCTGCCATCTCGATCACGCCTTCTACACATTTTCCACTTACTGTTTTTACTTCTATAAAGTCGTAGCTGTCCAGTGCATAAATACAGACTCCCCCATGCTCCATATTACTTCGACAGTAGGCTATATCCCTCTAGTTTAATATATGGGACCTCGTCGTGTTTTAACCAGTGTTCACTAAAACATATAACTGATGGTTTGTTGACCAAAGCCTTTCTCAAAACGTTGAAGGTTTCTTGCAAAAGAACTGATGCATCTGGTGAGTCAAACACTCTAAATACCTTTAAATCATCACAATAAAACATTACTATGTTGGAAACAGTCAACAATATGAATTATGAAAATATTAAAAATTATAGGGGCGAGATGACTCCATTGTGGAACTCCAGATGTTACATTATAATCACCAGACATAGATGTTCCAATTTTAACCCTTTTTTTTTTTTTTTAAAAACATTTATTCAGTTTCAAGTTCTAATACAGTTCATATTATTTAGTACTATCATATCACAATTGTTCGCTTAAGTTTAACCTGAATACCGAATAAGGTCACCAAAGCAGCAAATAGCTGGTACCGGGACTTTATACTATACATAGAATAACAAAATATACACTGTGCATTATTTTACTTGATTTTTACTCACACATCTCATACCTTTTACCATATCACAATTTTACACAAGTTTTACACATTAAACATATACTATACTTATACACTATACATATCATTAAGAATTTGAGTTAGTCATGGTTTGTAAAAGATTTATGGTACTTAAGTTTAGCTTTAAATTTCTCAAACGAATTTTCGCTTTTTATTTGATTAGGCAAATTGTTATACATTTTTAAACATTTCATAATTGGGTTATTTAAGGCAACGTTTGTTCTTGCAGAGTTGACATATATATTTTCTACAGTTCGAGTATTATGGTTATGGACATTATTTACCAATTTAATATCTATGTTTGATTTTTGTATATTATTTATAACCTTATACATAAATTTACATTGCTCCAAGGCAAGTAGTTCCGACACTTGTAAAAAGCCAGTGTTTTTATATATTATTTCTGTTGGTGTTCTAAAATCAAAACCAAATAAAATTTTTATTATTTTATTTTGTAGTTTTTGTACTCTGTTCAGAAGTGTTTTACCACAAGTTCCCCATACAGTGATGAGATATCTTAGTATGGACAGAAAGTATGCATTGTAAATTTGATTACATGTGGAATGCTTTAAGTAGTTTCGACACCTGTACAAGGCGCCAATCATCGGAACCATTTTCTTTTCAATATGGTCAATATGATTTGACCATTTAATTTTGTCATCAATTATCAAGCCTAAGTATTTTGTACAATGAACCCTACATATTTCTTCATTCTCCAATTTCAGAGAGATCTGAGTATCTTTTATATTTTTCTGCATAAAGATCATATAATTTGTCTTTTTTACATTTGTTTTCAGCTTGTTACCAAACAGCCAGGAGTGATAATGACTGAGATCAGTGTTTATTTCTTTTTCAAGAAGTTTAATGTTTTTTCCTTTATATACCAAAATGGTATCATCTGCGAATGTAAAGTACCTTGCCCTAAGGTCTGCAATGTCTAAATGCCGAACATGAAGGGAGTATAAGAGTGGTCCCAGGACTGAGCCTTGGGGCACTCCACAGTTGTTAATGCAGATTTTACTTGTCACTCCATCCATGCCCACATACTGCTTTCTCTCTGTGAGGTAGGTTTGTAGTAATTTGAGTGTATTTCCCTGAATACCCATTTTTTTAAGTTTGGATAGTAGGACCTTGTGGTCTACTACGTCAAACGCTTTGCATAAATCAACAAAGATTGTTACCACATAATATTTTTCTTCCAAAGCATTTGATAGATAGTCTATAAAATCAGTTGTAGCGCTCATTGTGTTGCTTTCTTTTTGGAAGCCATACTGAAATTTGTCTATTTGTACAGAGTTTTCAACAAAATCAGATATCCGGTTTTTTAGAATAGATTCTATTATTTTTGAGAGGCATGACACCACAGAAATGGGCCTATAGTTGTCTACTTTATTAGTAGACCCTCCTTTATGAATAGCAGTGACTCTGGTAAGCTTAAGGACCTCTGGGAATACTCCCTGTTGAAAACACATATTCGTAAGTTGTACTATTATTGGTATAACACAGTTTCTTAGTAATAATATTTGTTTTATACTAATATCGTCATGACCTGAGGAAGATTTCTTGTTAAGGCTATCAACTATTTCTGTAACCTCCTTGATGGTTGTTTTATGCAAGCGTATTGACCTGTCATTTGTGATCTCCTCAAACTTACCAGATAAATTTGGCTTACTTTTTTGTAATTCATTAATTATATTCGCTCCAATCGATGTGAAGTATTCGTTGAATATATTTACTATACTCCCCGCTTCCGTGATAATCTCACCCTCACACTCAATTGCCTGAACATTAATGTGGCTATTTTTGCCTTTTAAAAGGTCATTTATTATCCCCCAATGTTTTTTTTTGATTCTGACCCGCGTTTACCCACTTTTGAGAAAAAAAAATATTTTTGAATTCTTTTCTTTTTTGATTTACAATATTTTTCTGAAGATTAAATTTATTGTTTATGTTAGAGTTATATGTTTTTTTTATTTTTTCTTCGTATAACATGGCACGAATTTTGATCATATTAAGGAATTCTGTTGTTATCCAGTCATTATCCCTCCTGTACTTCAAATAATAAGTTTTTGAGGCCTTTTTTACAGGTTTGGGCCACAGATATTAGTTCTTCAAAAGATGTAATGTTAATTGTACTACTCACTGCTTGTACAAGTTCTCATTTAGAGATTGTCGTGGAACTCTTACCTTAGGAACTCTTATAGGAACAGTTTTACTCACGTTGATATCAAGGACCCTGTGGTCGCCTAGTTTCACATTTTTAGCTATTCTTACATCACAAACAATATTTTTGTTCGATAAAACATGATCAATTATAGAAAAGTGTTCAACTTTTTCAACTGAGTCTATGTAGATCCTGGTGGCGTATGTTTTATTTATTTTATTGTTTATTTTGTAACCATTTAAGGCTACTGTATTTTTATATGACTCTACATGTGGCTCTTTACACTTTAACAAGTTTTCATTCATATCACCAACCAATATAGTTCTACTGCTTCCATATTTGCTTAAAATAATCTCCAGTTGCTCTAGAAAATCATTATTCAATTGTGACGGAGACCTATAGAGTGCACATATTTTTAAATTGTTATTTGGCAAGAAAATACAAATAAAATTACACGATTTATCCAGGTTATTCCGTATTTCGATTGCACTTGAAGGAATGGATTCTTTAATATAAATCGATACACCTCCACCTCGACCTCCAACTACAGAATCTCTACATGCATGAAATCCTCTATAGTTATTTATCACAAAGTGATTTAGTTCAGAAACCAAGTTTCTGTTATCACTAACACGTCGGGTTGGCATTTTTTCATATAACAGAGTATGTCGTCAAATTTGTTTCTTGCACTTTGAGCATTTATGTAGGAAACCTTCATATTTAATTCTGCGTCATTTCGTTGAAGTTTAAATCATCTTCATCCTGTATTTTGACTACTTTCGAGTTTTCATCCTTTCTTACGAAAATGGATCCTTTGGAGAACCATATGAACTTATAGTTATTCTCCTTCCTGAAGTCCCTCGCCAACTTATAGACATATTGATTTTGTTTAGTCATATCATGATTGATATAGACCTCCTCACTCCCTCCGAAGTCCATTTCTGCTAGAGTTATTTTTTTACTTTTTCTTGCTTGAAGAAATGTCTGTTTGTCCTGCTGACTTGCAAAAGAGGCTTTGATGGGCGCAGTTTGATTTTCAGGTTTACCTATACGTTGGACTTTTATGTTTTCAATTGTAACTTTAAGGATTTGGGTTATGGTTTTCATTACTGCATTCAAGTTTTCGTGTTTGTTACGAGGAATTCCCGTAATTATGACATTGTTTTCAAGCAAGTTTTGCTCATTTTTGTTTCTTTCAAGCTGGATTTGTTTTTTTAGGTCACTTATTTCAATTTTTAGCTCATTATTCACTTTCAGTTGCTGCTCGTATTTATCGAATAGATCACGATGTCTCTCATCCATTTCTTGTAGTTTCATCCAAATGTCATTTAGGGTAATCTCTTCACGAGTTGATGTTTCCATATTTGGCTTCTTTACGGCATTCTTCGGTGTATTTTGTAACAGTGTAACCTCACTTTTCCGGCATGCATCACATATCCACCTTTCTCCACTGGGGTTTTTGAGTTCTTTTTCAATATGCGATAGTTTTGCATTGGATACCGACACACACCTCGCATGATACCATTTTACACATTTATTACACGATACTGCGTACGTATTTTTGCAACTTTTTCTGCATAACGGACATAAACAGTCGCCTGCCATGACTTAACCTTTTTAGAACGAAATTTTTGCAAGGCAAGCTACAAAAAGTGCTAAGACTTGCCTGTCTGGGATTCACAGGGGCAATAAAAACCTGCCCCACAATAGCACTGGAGACGATGCTGGACCTTCTTCCCCTGCATTTAAGCGTGAGGAGGGAGGCCTTATTAAGCGCGTCCAGAGTAATCCAGACCCAATCAACTAAGTCAGGTGATCTGACTGGCCGTCTAAAGATTCTGGACACAATCAGAGTCGAATCGCTGGCCAAACCAACAGACCATATGCCAAAGACAAGGGATTTCCAACGCTCCTTTAAGGTGATCATAAAAGATCGCCCAACAATGAGAGCACTACAGCCCGAACGAGGTACATTGGTCTGGTACACAGATAGATCTAAAATGGAACAAGGCGTCGACGCCGGGGTTTATACTCCTAGATGCAGGATGTCAAAATCTCTAGGTAAAGCCCCATCCATATTCCAAGCAGAGATCCATGCCATTGAACTGTGCGCCTCTGAATGCATCAAAAGAAAACCGAGAGGCGCAACCATAAATATACTATCCGACAGCCAGGCGGCTTTAAAGGCACTAGCCTCGTGCGAATTTGACTCAAAGCTTGCCTGGGAATGCCGGACCGCTCTTAACCGACTGGCTAAACATACCAGAGTCACTCTGTTGTGGGTGCCAGGGCACGAAGGAGTGGAAGGCAATGAAATTGCCGACCAATTGGCCAGAGAAGGAGCACAGAGTCCATTCTGTGGCATCTCCAGAGGACACCTCTGAGAGAACCTCAATAAGTGGGGGAAGAAAAGGCAGAAAAAGGCTTACTGGAGAAACACTCCAGGACAACGACAGGCGAAAAGATTCATATCGCACTCGCCTGAATACACTAAGAAGCTACTAGAGCTCCATAAAAACGATCTAAGACTGGTTACGGGCTTCCTAACAGGTCATGGACCATGGCGATATCTCCACAACATGGAAAAGACTGAGGATCCACGTTGTAGATTTTGCAACTCAGCAAACGAAACTGCGGAACACATTCTTTGTGAATGTAGAGAACTGACCCGCCAAAGGCTAAAATATCTGGAAGGAGTAGTATGTAATCCCAAGGATATTACACAACTATCCCCTAGAAATATCCTGAACTTCGCGAAAAGTGCAGGCATTTCTGGAAAAATCTAAAGCAGGGTAGTCACAAAAGACCTTTTAGGTCTAAGTGAAGAAGTACGACCTATCAAATATGATTCAAGCCATTTTAACAATATACCGTTCACGCCATGATCAGAAAGCTTTTGCAGCAAAACACCAAAATCAACTCTGTCAAAAGCCTTTTTAAAATCTGTATAAATGGAATCGACTGCAAATCCATTCTCAAGCGCTTTAGAAATTACTTGTTCGTACAATAGTAAATTTGTTTGTTTGTTTTACTACTACTACACATTACATATACCTAACATTAAAATCAAAACAAAACAAATTACTTACATTTTAGACTTTAAACTTTAAGATGGCCTTTAACGTGGCTAAACCAATAAGAAACAAATCGCAGGACGCAGCCTAAGTAAAATCTCTTGTATGTGTACATTAAACGGTGTGCAAAAGCATTTAAGCCATAGATTGTCCTGTGATAGCTTTCGTGAAATAATTGTATTTGTCTTGTGTTTCTACAGGGAATTGAAAATAGTATTAAACTCAACAGACTGCTACAATTTATGTACCCATTCACTAATTTATACAGAAACAACACATGTGCGTTCCTTCGTCGAGTCTCCTAGCTCTGAAAACCGCCGAGCAAAAGTCGTGTCGCATAGAGCACATTTTGATATGGAAAGTGATGTTTGTATAAAAGGTATTTAACAAATTTGTTTTGAACTTTTTCGAGTCTATTGATGTGACAAGCATAACTTGGAGACCACATCACTGAATAATACTAGACTAACAATACACTAAACAACTATAAATACTAGTAAGCGCCTTAGTATCGCCGATGTGCTTTGTGTTCCTCTTAATAAAACCAAGTGGCCTAAATCCTTTCAGAACAATATTGCCAATGTGCTGGTTGAATGTCAAATCACTGTCGAATATTACACCGAGCTCACTAAACGATGACACATTTTTAATGACCGAGTCTTTAATTCTATATACCGCTCTGAGAGGATTGCGACGTTTATAGAAAGTAATAACCTTACACTTGGAAACATTAATATTTAAAAAATTAGCCTCACACCATACAACGAAACTGTCAAGGTCAAACTGCAACAATTAAAATCTGCAGAAACAGTATTAAAAAATTTTAAATCGTCTGCATACAGAAGGCAGCGTGACGATTCAAAACAAGAAATGACATCATTTACGAACAACAAAAACAGTATCGGTCCGAGATGTGATCCCTGAGGGATACCTGAAGTTACAAAAATTTCACGTGAGGCAGAGCCACAAACAACACGTTGACGACGTAGAGACAAATACGACTCAATGCACCTAAGATAGTACCACGAAATGCCGATATGACAAAGTTTTTGTAGCAGTAAAGCATGACAGACACTGTCGAATGCCTTAGAAAGGTCGCTATTAATGCAATCAACTTGATCACCAGACTCAACAGATGTCAAAAGAAAGGCGTGATATGCTGCTAAATTAGTTGCGGTAGATCGTCCTGAAAAGAAACCATGTGGCTCTGGTATTATATAATTAAGTGTTGAAGATCTCGTCGGTAACCATGGACTCGAGAAGTTTAGGGATAGCAGAGAGCAGAGAGTTCCCACGATAGCTAACTATCTTCGTCCTGTCGCCAGACTTATAAAAGGGAATTAGATTTGAATATTCCCATGACAAGGGGAAACAGCCGGTGTCCATAGATCTCTGAAAGAGAGTTTTTAAAGGGGCCGAGAGTGAACTGCAGCAATTTTTCAAAAGTATGGGAGGTATGCCGTCAGGACCAGCCCTCTTAGAAACATCAAGAGACATTATTTTATCCCTGATTTCATCGACAGTAAATACGTGAATAGATAAAATGGATGAGAATTCAATAGGTAAACCACCAGAAATGATCGAGTTGGAGTGATCCGAGTAGCAAGAGTGAAAATGTGTGGCAATATCCCTGGGTTCACCAAGCGTTAGATAGCCATAATGCATAACATTTGGGAGTCCGGATGATCCCTTCAAATTCTTGATGTAAGATCAAAAATGCTTGATGTTCTCGGGAATGAAAAGTTCAGTATTGATAACAAACGTCAAGAAACATAAGTCTGTCCGAAATTTGACATCTCGTCTGATGTCGGAGTAGGCGTCATAATCGTTCTAAAGACCTGTTATTTTAAATTTCTTATAAAGTTCATTTTTTTTAGCGATAAGATTACGGAGGTCACGATCAAACGAAGAGGGATATTTCATCCCTTTTATAGTTTTCTTAGGCACACAGATATCTATACCTTCAAAGAGAGCCGAGTAAAATCTTTCAATTGCCAAATCGATATCAGAATTTGATGTAAGAAAATCCCAATCAACATGGTTATAAAAATTATTCAAATCCTCGAAGTTGGCAATATCAAAATGATAGTAGGTGGATATGGTATTATTTTTCAGTTCGGAGACATTGCAAATATTAAAGTAACATTCAATTTTAATTTGGCCTTAAGAGAACTTTCAGTTACACTAAATAAGTCTAGGACAGTATCAGTGCCATTAACTGTCCTCATCAACCTGTCAGTTATTGAGCTAAGGCCATAAATTTTTTTGTGGAAATTTTCATTAAAAAGTTTGGGATGTCTGAGAGAGCGCGACGGGACATTAAAATTCAATAGTGCAAGAATTTCGGGGCAATCGACCTTATTATGGATAAGCCAATAAGCCAGTGTGATATAAGAGTTCTTTCGTCTAATATGTAATGACTGAATACTTAAATGAGTTTTCAATTCGCTGCAGCATATATCTGTGGATGCAAAGCCCATCTTAAAATTTACCTCAAAAACTTTCTGAATCTGTTCGATTCTATTTATGTGTACCTGATAGCAAGGGTTCCATATTAGTGTACAACTTTCGAGGTGATATCTGACCTGTGCTATATATAGAGCTTTAATTGCCATAATGTTAGTAAAGTCACGGGTATTTATCTTTATAAATCCCAACATTCTCAGAGCCCTATTACAAATTGAATCAATATGCTGAATAAAAGTTAGCTTCCCGTCAAAAAGCACACCCAAATCCCTAATAACATTAGTCCTCTCAATCTTATTCCCATCTATAATCATATGTTATGGTTAACAAAAAGATAAACATGTGCTCCAACAATGATTATTGTATTGTTTGCAGATGACACCACAGCAATTGAGAGGGCTAGTTTGACTGACCTTGATCGGCAGACCAAAATTGTGCAGTCCGATGTGCAACAGTGGTTTTTGTCGAAAGGCTTGAGCATAAATGAAGCAAAGACTCAGTTGTTGGATTTTTCCTTGAGGCCTTTGGAGGCGCGTGGCTCTGTGAAGTTTTTGGGCATTTACTTGGATTCTGGGCTTACATGGGAGAAACACGCTGACTATCTTACGAGTGTCCTTAGTAAAAAAACCTTTATAATTCGCAATTTAAAAAGTATTGTTTCACCAGATGTACTTATGAATGCTTACTATGATCATTTTCACTCTCATCTTGCCTATGCTATCATGTGCTGGGGGCTTTCACCACATGCTTCCAAGATATTTGCAATCCAGAGGCTACATAAGAATTACGTCTGGTGTCAAGTTTAGAGACTGTTTCAGGGCCAGTTTTGTCTCTTTGGGCATCATAACTCTTCCTTCCTTGTATATATTGAGTTGTCTTCTCCATGTGATGGCTAATATGGGTGATTATGCATAGAATCGTGACTATCACAGCTACACCAGAAATAAGGATAATTTTTCCTTCAACTATAATAGGACTGCCAGGGCCAGGGATGGGATAAACCATTTGGAGTTAAATTTTTTAATCTGTTGCTCCTGTATGTTAAAAACTTGGACTACCATCTATTTAAGTCTAAAGTTAAAAATGATCTCAAGGTGAAGGCCTTTTATGACCTGGAGGAATATTTCAATTTCGATGATTTAAAGTAGCAACTGTTCAGGGGCGTATAGGCGGTTGCCTTAGCTGTCTTATTGCTTTATGTTGAATTGTCTGTCAAACTTATTTCTTATTTGTTAATATACTGTGTTTTGTTTTATTAATATTTTAACTAAAAAAAAAAACAACTTTCATGACTTTTAAACTGTATATTTTTATGTTTTATCTTTATATTTGACGTGTGATCATCAGTAAATATTATTATTATTATTATTATTATTATTATTATTATTATTGTAATAAAACTGTAGTAAATTATGTGCTTTGTGAAATATGTAAAGAGGCCTATTTCCATGATAGTTGTGCAAAAAGAATCATGAACAAAGATGCAAATATAGTTAAATATTCAGCCTGTAAAGAAATTGAGGTTATGGGACGATCGGGAAATTCAGTATCTTCAGGATCCCAGTAGAAAAACCAGTAATATGAATCTTGTGAAAATGTTCCAGGAGTTACAAAAATCAATGCAGTTTATGCCTGACAAATTTGATCAAATAACAGCGGACAACAGAGAATTCCTTTCTGAACTAAAAAAAATCTCAGAGGTGAAAATGCTGCACTAAAGAATCAAATAAATCAACTACAAAGCAGAATGAATGAACTAGAGATACAGAAGGTATCATGCAATATTGAGATACATGGTACACAAATTTCAAATACAGCAGACGTTAAAGCTATGCATGCATTGCAAATGATTTACTTAAGTGCAACCTAAAAGAAGAAGTAGTTTTGGAGTGCCTTAGAAAAAATAGTAAACAGGGAACAACAATAATAATAGCTAAGTTATCAAACCCAGATGCAAAAACAAAACTTCTTGAACGCAGAAAAAAGAGTAAGTTAACTTCAAGTATGTTAAGGTGCAATCTAGGCAACAAGGATAATCAAACACAAATCGACATAAATGAAAGTTTGTCTCCACAGAATCGTAATTTATTTAATCTAGCCTACAAAATAAAAATCAGAAAGGCTATAGATATTTATGAACAAAAAATTTAAAAGTGTACCTTCGCAAACAAGAAAATAATCCTGTAGTATATATCAAAAGCGAAGAAACATTAAATCAACTACAATAAAAATACAAATATTTACAGTTAACTAGTATTCAGTTTGAAATGGCTATGTATGATCAATTAATTATGGAAACATTGGAAAACATCGATCAACCAACTCCCAAAAATGTAACAGTGGACCCGGATATTTTTCTACAAACAAAGGATCAGGAAAAAGGTTTTAATATTCTTCATGTTAATAGGTATAAGAGGCATAAAAACAAACCTTGATAACTTTATGATTTTCTTGCAAACATATAATCTTTCAAGCTGTAATATAATTATTTTAACTGAATGCCATTAACTCGAAAACTATCAACAATTTAACATACCTAATTTTAGTTTGTACTATGATAACTCTTATGATGGTCTTCTGATTTATACAAAAGGCTGTAACAATTTTAAAATAGAAACTATAAAACTAATATAAATATCAGCAGAGTGGTCGTCAACCTTAATTCTCTAAAATATAGAATATTTGCAATATACAGGTCACCATCATTGAATGTTTCCAACTTTATAAGTGATCTTGATACATTTTTTTCTAATCAAACTTTGTGTAACATTGATGTTTTTATTAGTGACCTTAACATTAATATTGTGGCGGAAAATGATGTACCGGGTGTTTCACTATCAACCCCCCCTTTAACTTTTTCAATTGACATTTTAGAACAAAACGTTAAATACATTGTATACAGGGTGTTCCACAAATGTGGGATTAAACAAAGTTATATATTTTTTAATGGAACACCCTATATATTATGGGCTAAATTGAAAGAGGTCGCTTTTGTGATTCCAATTATATAGGGTTTGCTATATTTATTTTCATTATTTCGGCCAAAAACTCGAATCTTAATTATTACTCTAAGATGGCCATGAATGCTATGACGGATTTCATACATGCGTTTGTTTTGTTTGTAAAGCTATCATAACAAAAAATTTGTGATATGACGAGCAGAGATAATAAAAATAAGTAGGTATTATTTTTTACTTATAGTCGAATAACAACTTTAACAAGATGACGCTATACAAAAATATGTATGAACTAAAGAATATTAAAACTTCTAATCATAACTAACCGTATAAAAAGTTTGCGAACATCAAACTTTGAAATAAAAAGTTGGATTTGTTATTATTTTATTTAAAGTGTGTGACCACCACTCTCTTGAATGCATAGCCTATAGCCTTTTTAAATGTATCTAGAATTTTAAAAATCCACGCGAGATGCGTTATATTATTTATTCTATTAATTTGGGCATTTCTTGTCTAATTTAATTAACGTTCTCGTTAATTTGTCGATATATATATATTATTTTTAAGATAGGTGTCCATAACCGTAAGATCCTAGCCTATTTGGTGGCCATTTAATCGTATCAAACATTCCAATCAATGTTTAGTAAAAAAAACGTGTACTTAACCAGCCATTCACGGATGGGAAAGTAGAATATATATTTTAGAAAATGGACTCGAAAATCTGGTCACCGGCAGGTAAATGATATCTTTATGCACATTTTAAGAACTCGAGAATTTTGAAATTTGATCACACTGCCTTTATGCAAATGTAAATTTAATTATACTAATAAGGCTTATAAATATGATAAAAAATTATGCAGACTATATATGAAAGCACCTACAACACTTCAACTTTACTCGGTCCAGGGGTGCAACCAAAAACACTAGTCCAAATGTGCAATAGTAAAGCGGTAAATATTCTTAGCTAGGAACCAAATTACCTGTTCCCATCAAATCCATTATATCTCTTTTGGGGACCAAATTTTCTATTAACATTTTATCATCTTACCTGCTCTAGTGACCAAATTGGAAATGTCCTAGAAAATAATTGGGCTAGTACTCTGCGGCTCTCTCTTACTTGCGTCGATGAAAACCCAGCAACTCTTCCCTCCAGATATGATAATCTGAGAAGTCTTATGTTATCAGAATTAAAGTTATAGTATCCGAGTTTTGCAGGAGAATGTCATGGTTTACACAATTAAAGGCCTTACTCAGATCACAGAACATAGTGCATCAGTTTGCAAAGTGTAGTTGGTTTATTGCGATAGCCTATAATAATTAATCCAAAGTTCCTGTGTGATGAATTGATCGGTTGGGCTTCACTTAATAATGAAATACTAGCTCAGTCGCCAATTTGTGAGGATAAATTTAGTTGAGCACTAATTTGTAGCGAAAGTTAAGTTATTTAATTTAATTAAGTATGAGATCCGTTTTCCCTGAGGGGGTGAGTTGTCTCTTTTATTAATTATATTTTGGGCGCCAGAGTTCCGAGAGTCAATGCAAACTGAGCATAATTACTTAAATATCAATAACTATGAAGATAAGAATATCAAAAATTTGCCCTTATAATTCGCGTCTTACAGATCTGGATCTTGCAATAAAGTAAACAAATATTTTTTAAAACAATAATGTATTAATTTTATAATTAATTTACAAATAGAGGGATGAAGTTTAAAAAAAAAATTCAAATCTATATAATCAGATGTAAATATAATTTATGAAATTGTTTTTCCTTTGAATAAATTGACTAGCAATGAGAATTAAAACTAATGTAAAAGATTAAAAAAAAAATGAATAAATAAGTAAGACGATTACAGTGGTCTTTACAAATTTATTTCTCTTCTGATTGGCTAATACTTAGCTTGTCCAACTATCCTGTAACCATGCAGCCAATTCGGGAATCTTGTGTACATGGAAGAGAAAATAACCTAATTTTAGACCAATGTATATCGCTAATTAAAAAATTATTCAGGGAAATATCCTGTGGACCTCAGTTAGACGATTTCACAGGAGAAAGTAATCAACAATTTGAAAATTTACTGGTTAAAGCAGGTATAATCAAAATCTTAAATTACAATTTTAAGTTGAGCAAAACTTATAAATAACTACAGTTATGCAAAGTTATAAATATCTACTGTTACTCAAAATATTCTTTTTCTTTACTTTAAGACATGGAATTCAAAATAAATTATGACTGAAATTTAAAATTCAAAAGAAAATGATGGAACTACGTTCCAAACAGTGGCTCTCGGCAAATTTAAATAAAAGATAACTTGAATTTAATGATAGATAGAAAAATAGAGGTACAACCTCTCTATAAACGAGTCTTATAACTCAAAATAAATAATTTCTATTACTCTACTATATGTACATACGGCCCTTGGCTCATAACCGATAATTGAGCATAATTACGCCTCAATTAATTAAAGATAAAGATAAGGTAATCACTATCTCGCATTGAGATAGGGATTTAGATAAAAGATAAAGAAAAAAAAAAACAGGTAAATTTAGGCACGTGAGCTTAACCTCTCATAAATGCAAATTAATGTCGATACATCATTGTTGAGACATGACAGGGCTAGTGCTAATAATTATATGCTTGATGTTACAAATAAACTGAAATATTAATGAAAAAAGCCTGAAAAGAAAAAATATTAAACCAGCAATATTATGAGGGAAAATTCGAAGGAATTCTACTAGAAAGAAGATAGTTACACCAGATATTCAAGTTTCTATTAGGAAATACGATCTATAATATAACCCTCGTCCAATATGGATATATGATCAGATAAAAAAGAAAGAGGCACCATTTGCATGTAATGTTCGGATTAATCAGCCATAATTTATATTTCGATAGATATGGGCTAATCTATTAAAAGCTAACTCAATGTTGGAACAATAATGTATAGCTAAAAATAATCCTGTAAGGATTTGAATTATTGAAAATTCAATTTACTACCTTCACAGGAATATATAGAATCCAAGAATTTCCCAAACAATACTGTTCAATTTAAATGGAAATACGTAAAACAATGTGTGTGTGACCGCTAAACGATGAAATAATTACGTTCTCTGTAAATTTGGATTAAACCTCTATCAAATTACATGAATTTGATCAATGAGATACGAAATTATCCACCAATAAATCGGTATTTTTACCGAACGGCCACTTGAAGAATTAAGATTATTGAAGTTGTAAGTTAATTGAAAGTGTGATATAAAAATGCTAATTTCTTGCTTAAGCAGAAAATGATTAAGTGAATCAGAAACAATTATTAATTATGTATTTAAAAAATTAAAAAATTAGCGAAATATATGCAAGATGAATACAATATTTCAAGATCAAAAACTAGCACTTACCCAGTCAGGCGTCACCAACAAGATAACCGACCCTTCTTTCAAAATTTAAGACGTTCAACAAATTCTGATTTTCCATGTTCTCATTGGATAATTTAGATCATGTGACTACTACTGTGGGTAATGCGGCGTCAAATCAAAGAAATACACAATATATACTAGATATAGTAATCCGTATTAAATTAAATGCATAAATGGTAGGTATTAAATAGCGAACTACGCTTTCCAATTACCCACTACATGAGATAAGCCCATCCCCAAATAGATGTCACTACTCAATATAGAAATCTACAGCGACACGAATCCGCAAATTATAGGTATAAACCAGCGTACCCGTTCTTAAATAATTAGTTGCACGAAATATACCCATTCACGAATAGATGTCACTGGCGATTCATATACCAAACATCGAAAACCACTGGTAATAAAACTGAACTTAGTGGAGCGGAATAAACTTATATTCCCTTACACCTGCTGGAAATAAAATTGGGGGATCTATAGATGAGTCCAAACGCGGGTGCTTGACGGCTACATGATTTTTCTCGTTTAATAAGAAAGTGGGCAGCAGTTTATGTTTTTTATTTTTATGTTCAGGTTTTGCTCTTATGCGAAATATAAATATGTATTTGAATATATTTTTAATTTGTAGGAAATTAATTTAGATTTAGTTCAATTTCCAAAACCGGTATATGTAACTGAGATACGAATTATACCTCTGGGTGCTAGAGTGCAAGCAGATTTCCCTGGTGGTGTCAGACTGGGAGCTACAAATCCGAGTCAGTTTGAAATAGAATTCTTTGTCAACGACTTGGGCAAACCTGGAGCAAGCACATTTGAAACCTTGGGTGCTTTCGAGTATGATCAAAATGGCAAAATAAACTTGGAATGCACCCCTGATGAAGCTATAAGGAAGATACCAACAGATGGGTTGGTGTTGAAAGGTAAAATATTGTTATTGTTATTGTCATACACTAATATATAGAATTACTTAAACATAGTATCAAAGTTGATGTATTGAAAGCTAAATAGAGTTTGATTTTCAGTTTTCCAAAAGAGTTCAGTAGTTGAAAATATGAAGAAAAAATATTGCACCGACAATGTTTAACACTGAAAGTAATTTCGATCCACAAACTAGGCGTTTAGGTCAGAATGAGTTGGTTCGATCAATACATTTGCGTTTGATTTAAATGACGCTGATAGCCTGCATCCGCTCCCAATTACCTTTCGCCCGCTACTACAATACAAAATAAAACTGGTTAAATAAAAATGATGATGTACCTTCACTTTTAATTTCCTATGTGACATGTAGGGTAATAACCAGTATATTCGTGCTTTCCAACTTTTTTGATAAAATTTACAACTCCGGGCTTTTAGTGGAAGTTCCTTAATCCCTTGTAGTCCCTTTTTTTCTTTATATTCCCTAAACATATTTTTATGTGTGCATTTGGCCCTAATGTTCCTTTTTTGTTGTAGTGTGGTGGTAACTGAAAATGTGTAACTGATGTTCCTTGTTTTATAAAAGTATAGCCTTGTTGCATTATTCATTATATTTCATTGTTTTGTGTGTGTTCTTAACTTCTGGTTAAATAAAAAATTAGTGTCAAACGATAGCTTATGAAAAACCAAAATAGGAAAGTGCAAACCATTTTGTTCTATCTTTAGCCGTTTAGATTTTACAGGCTGTCAAACTTGGTAAATGGTCGATTTTCAACTGTCAATATTTCAAAAACAGTAACAGATAGGTATAGGACATTATTTATGAAATATGTCTAGAGTTCTCCGCAAAATCCAAATATGCAATAATATATAGGGTGTTCCATGTAAAAAAAATAATCCCGCATTTATGGGACACCCTGTATGCAACTATGCCATAAAAAACTTCACTTCATCCCTTTTATTTTTTTGTATTGAAAGTTTTTTTCTAAAACGTCAATTGAGAAAGTTAAAGGGGGGGGGTCCATTTATAGTGAAACACCCGGTACAGTAAAAGACGCTTGGTTTAAAAATAAAGACCAGAATGGGTTTTTAGTGGGCTCTTGGGCTCGAAAGATGGGATAATGAATGAATGAATTCAGTACGATGTATTCTACAGTATGCTCAAAGTAGACCAGTTTAAGGACAATACAGACAATTTTGAATGAAAGAAAAAACATAATATAATACCGAAGAATACAAAAAGTTTAAACGAAGAAAGCTAAAGACTGAAAATTTGAAAGAAACTGTAAAAATGGAAGTTTGGAATGTGATTTGCGATTTATATAGATCAAAAACCAATGTACTTTACAGTTTTGAGCGAATTGTTTGGAAACCAAATATTATCAAAATTAGGAAGAAAGTTAGGTTTTTGCTATAAGAAGACTGTAATCCAAGAGTTTTATGTGAAAAAATATACGAACATTTAGAGATCAAAATTTACAAAGCTGGTGTTGAGACGAAACGTGAATGTTTTCAAATGGAAGTGATTTAAAATCTTGGTCATCTTGCCAAGATTTATTCCAGGTGCAAGTTTAATCTGTCTTCAAAATCAAAAGTTTATAATGATAATATGAATGATCAAAAGTATGAAAAATAGCTAAAGGATCAACTGATACCAAATTTGGATGCTCCGTCCGTAATTAGACTATGCATTGTATCATTCAACTAACTTACTTCATCCTAGCAGATAAGTGATATTTATGTGTGACTTGAAACACACAGTCAAAATCCTTTATGAAATATGCTCAAATCGGAATCTTATCAATATAGATGAAATAATCCGTGAATATGGCTATGAGATTCTCCGACTACCGCCATATCATTGCCAGTTTAACGCAATAGAATTGATATAGGCGGGGCCAAATCTTATTAAGATAACGTGGTGTTAAATCTGAGCGTGTAGAAATAGTTTGAAAACATACATTGGATCATATTACGCAGGAGCATTGGAAGAAATCGGTGAACCATGCAGACAAATTAATAAGGGATTGGTGGGTTTGAGAACAAGTACCAGATGATACCGATTATAGGTCCTCCTTTCGAGGATGGTTAAGAGTTTCTAAGGCCCTAGTTTTTAGTCTAATTTTAAACGGTTTTCTTCGTTTATACCTTTTAGTACTCTTAAGTGTTATTTTATTATTTTTTCCGTAAAATTCTTAAACTAACTCCCACTGTTTCCGCTAATGCTTCTTGGAAACTGGCATTCTCTTTCATTCTCGACATAAATTATATTTCTCTTTCTCTCGGCATAGATTAAATACAATTATATTTTTAGATAAATGTTAAAAAAGTTCAACTGTTTATCATTGTTATTAATTCCTCAATATTTTTACGCCCACTTGGTATAGAGTCATATATATAATCAACCCTTTTTAAGATAAACAAGCTTATAGGGCTTACTTGTAAACTAGTCAAATGAGAATAAGAAGTGCTGAATTAAGAACGTAGACTTAAATCTGTCACTGAATACCAGAACCAATGATATTTAGCTTTAGTACATAAAAATAAAAAGTGAACAAATCTACATCCTAAAAAGTTAATCGTACAATAATTACACACTAATTCCAAGAAGAAAAATGGTACATTACTGAAACAATATCTAGGTTATATTTTGATAGTTTAATGAAAATGTTCAAACTATTCTCCAGTTTTTGCAGATCAGCAATTTAGTTCCCTTTTCACCGAGCGTCTAATTTCTAAAGATAATTTTTGTAAAAATAATATTTGGCTATCTTCACAATGCTACGTAATATAATAAAGTATTTTTCCTCCCTCCCGGTATATTTGTAAATAGTTAGACAACAAGGGACCTTTGAACTAGCATGATAAGACCGATTCTGCCTATAGCTAAGATGCTTTTAATCGACATGGACCAAACGTCATCAAGCAGCTTCCTTTTCGTTTGTATATAATTTTTGTTTTAGGACTATATACAACCATAACACTAGCGGTATATGGTACATTAACGAAGAATTTAGCTGAGCAACTAATACAACCTATTGCAAATCCGGCTTTACCAAACCAACCCAATACCATTGCTGATGCACAACAGATAGTTCCTGCTAGTTCAGTAGATCCAGAATGGTCTCAGGATACTATCCCTCAGCAACCAATAGGTAACTAATTAGATAATGTCAGTAAATACAAAGTGTTACATTTGCAGTCATTTGATACTTGGAAAAATGCAAATAACTCTAATAGTGGCAATTTTAGTCTATTTCGAAATTGGAGAGAGTAATAAATCCTGTAATCACCCTGTTTTGTATTGTATGTACGCCATAAACAAAGGACTTTATTAGTAAATGGGAAATTTTCACCTGCAGACGTACCTTTGGGTATTAGATATAAAGTTCTCACTTAATCTTAAAATAAGTTTGATATAATTTAATTTATTAATTCTGTTATATTTATTACAAAAACAAGTACATAAAAGAATGAATTTGTGAAACGTACTCTTATTTTTATACTGATTTAGATATAATAATCTCAGCATTACTATAATTACGTACAATATTTAGATAAAGGTGTATTGCGTACTAGCAGTACTTCCAAGTTCAAGATGGCGCCGACCAAAGGCCGTCTTAAAAGTAGCTCTACTCAAAAAGTGCAATTAAAGTGCTGTAAAAGTAAAAAGTAAGAATTCCGGCTGTGCAGTACGCATAGTTTGTGGGAATGTTTTTCATAAATCGTGTGCATCTCGCGTTTACCCTGAAAATGTGCAGATTGTCGATGAAACTGGTGTTATTTGCTGCCAAGAAAATAGTGAGGTTGGATCGGAAATCGACATTAAAGAACTCCCATGATATAATAAACGGAAGGTGTGATACCTAGCCGTCTCAAATTCGTTCGCTCCGCGCAGTGACGTCATTGCGTGATTGGCTTCTATTGAAATGCATACGTTTATAGGCACATAATCATTATGTTTTACCTATTTTCTCTATTTATCAAGAAAATTTGTGTCCTGGGTGGAATTAAAAACTAATTATTACATATTAATACTATTTATTTAATTAAAAAAAAAACTAATTTTCAACATAACTTTTATGATGAATGGATCAAAATAGTTGTATTAAAAACAGCATCTTTTGAAAAACGTAATAAACTTTTACTTTTATCTAAAAAACATTTATTGAGTGTTGGCCAATCGAGAACAAAAAAAAAAGGAAATCGATCATAATATTTTTCCTTAAATAATAATTTTAGTCATCTTTTATTTTTTAGAAATTTTTAAATTTATCAAATCATGATGGTAGCAAGACCATTAGAGATGGAGTAAAATTAATTTCACATTCCTATCTTAACTTTTCAAGAGCTATCTGACGGTACTAATTGGCAAGTAGTACCATGGGTACGAAATCTGGTACCTCGGTAGGTACCACTGACAGGTGGTACCATGGGTACCAAATCTGGTACCTCGGTAGGTACCATTGGCAGGTGGTACCATGGGTACCAAATCTGGTACCTCCGTAGGTACCATCAGTTAGCTCCATCAGATAGCTCTTGGAAAGTTAAGATAGGAATGTGGAATTAATTTTACTCCATCTTTAATGGTCTTCCTGCTACCAATGTGAAAAGAAGCCAAAGTACCGATTTTCAACTGTTTATAGGTGTGAAATTACTAACTCTAGAGGTATAACATCATATATCAAATTTAATATGCTTAGAATTTTAAGTAGAATCCAAAAATGTAATAAAATATAGGGTGTTTCATTTAAAAAAGTGTAACTTTCTTTGACCACCCTGTATATAAAAAAGTAACGATTAAAAAAATACAAAAAAGTAAAGATCGTTTTACTAGGAACAACTTTTGTATTTAATTTTTTTCGTAGTCTTCGAGATAAGGTATAGGCCCGTCTTAAACGGGCCACCCTGTACATAGTCATCTTCCTCAAAATGTTTTGAGCAAATACGTGTAGGTTTTATTAAATTTATCCTTACGAAAACACAGGTGAACCCATTTACTACACATATTTTGTCTTTGGGAAAGTGAAACACCTTATATTCCTATCAAAGTTTTTGCCTTAGTTATCCACCTTACATCTGTCCACAGCACACCTCATTATTAATCGTTTTTTAATTAAAAATACCAACAAACACCGTCTAAGGAACAGTAACGCCAACAAAATTTAAATATAAAACAAACGAATCTCAAATGCAAAGCACACGTTCCTTCATGTTGTAAATGCCGGCCAGGCGCGCGGCGCCAAACAACGCTCGCAATGACGTCGCAGGCGAATCGTCGCCTGCGCGATATCATATCTTACGTTTATTATATCATGAAGAACTCCAAATCTTACTTCTTAGAAGAATTTTGAAAGAAATGGAGGAAAAGAACATGATTCTCCAAGAAAACATCACCCTATGAAAAGAAATGATTTGATGGTGTCAAAATTTGATGGATCCAGGGAAAAAGGAAACATTCCGATCATTCCATGCTTATATCCCTTCCCCCTGCCCGACCATCGTAAGTATAATGCGAACGACTTAGAAAACCATCCGTTAGATGTCGCCAGTGAACACGTAGGTTCTGAAAATGAAATACCAATTCCTGTAAATCTGAATGAGCGAAAAATTCGTAGTACTGATGAATTGATTTCAGTTAGTTCAAATGCGCCACCTGCCCTGGACATTGACGTTTGTAATAGCAACAGCATTGAGGATGAGGTTATAATCGACAAAATTTCTAAGACAACAAATGGCAAATGAAAATGACTGTCAAAATAATAAACCACCTCTAAATGAACAAGCCAAATGGAAAGTGCAGAAGAAGCGAGGATTTAGACAAAATAAAACCTCAAATGTTCGCGGTCAAATAAATGAGAGAGACATAAAAAGGCAAAGCAGGCCTGAACCGCTGAGAGGAACCAACGAGAACATGGATCTACTGAAAATCTCAGGCTTCGCTCCTGATATGAAGGGTGACGATATTCTAAAATTCCTGAAGTATAACAACTTGGACAAAGGATGCGACTATGTGAAAATCCAAACAAAGAGGGATAAGTATCGTTCTTCATTTCGTCTTGCTGTACCATATAGTGAACAGGAGCACTACCTATGCTCTGCACTGTGGCCACAAGAATTATAATTAACCTTCTTATGAATCCCCAGCGCCAGACAGTGGCAACAATGCCACGATGGAAAACATAACCCCGTTAATAACTGAAGAATTAAATTGTGTAAAACAGAACTTGGTTGAACAGTTCAATCCAAATAGTAGATCTAAAATTGTACATGCAAATATACAGAGTGTACATCATAAGACTTTAGAACTCGAAGTAATCTTCACTGAAAATCAGATTAACTGTGTTTGTCTCAATGAGAACTGGCTTTTGGCCTACAGTGCTGCTGCTGGTTTCTGTAGGTCTGTGAGGGGACATGGTGGTGTTGCAATTTATGTACAAAGCAACCAAACTTTTTACGATCTTACTATATCTGATTTCTCAGAGGAGCTGCATTGTGAGGTGGCAGGTGTGCTCATGGTGGAGCTGGACACTCGGATTGTCACCGTATACAGGTCACCAAGTGGCGATTTTGAAGGGTTTCTTGGAATTTTGTCTACTTACCTTGACAAGGTAAATTTGTCTGGGAGAATTGTTCTTACGGGGGATTTTAATGGAATTTTTCTGGAAACGATCATCGAGCAATTATTGATCTTTGCAACCTTTTGCAGTCCTATAGTTTGTTCAAGACAACTGAATTTGCCACCAGATTGAATGTATGTCTTGACAACGTCTTTACAAATCTCGATCATGGTAAGTTTATATATAAACTGTTTAATTTACATCATCTGTCCGATCATTGTGGTATATTTTTTTAATTTGACATCAGGAAGACTACTTATTGTAAGAGTAGTGCTCGCATAAATTATCGACCTATAAAGGTACGCGTCCACTAATCGTCATCGGACGGACGGTACGAATCGGACGAATCGGATTTTTTTTGTGTCCTGCGTCTACTACCACGGATTATTGGAGTCGGTATCGGTATTTCTCCCGCAGTTAGCTAAGTGCTGTTGAAGCATTATTTCGTTACTGAATGAAGATTTTATAATTATTGACGTGTTGTAAGAAGAAGAAGAAAACGAAACGGCAAATATTGTCCCTGAGAAGAATGTCCGAATATTCTAGATACCCCACATTGTAAACTTATACTCGTGCACAATGGTGATAAGTCTTGCTACATCCATAATTACGTTAAAGCAATGTGGAGGAAAGTCACAAACTAACTAACAAAAATCCTTGCTATCTTCTCCAATAAACCAAAACAGAGTTTTATCCACAATACCGAAACAGAATAAACTGTTTTAATCATCTCCTGATGATGCTAACATGGTTATCGAAACGCGCGTCGAGTGCAAATATTCTGTTTCGGTATTGTGGATAAAACTCTGTTTTGGTGCATGTTGCTGAAGGTTCCAAACCCCAACGTAGTTCTCCAATAAAGTTTGGAAAGGGAAATATACCGTGACACCTGCGTGTTCTTGTCAGTATTAACAGTATCAGCATCGGCAGTGTCCGCACGAAACGGATTTTGATTTCGTCTTCGGGATCCCGTCCGGAAATGCCGAAGTGCGGTCGGTTCGATGCCGATAGGTGAACGCAGTCATATTGAAACAATGTAGATAATTATAAAATCCGATTCGTAGGATGCGTACCGTCCGTCCGATGCCGATTAGTGGACGCGTACCTTAACAGAGCAAGGTCTTTTTTGCTATATAATACTGCCGAGGCCGTTGACTGGGCATTCATTGCTGACAATGAGATTGGTGTGGGGGACAAGTTTGATATCCTTGTTGATACAATAACTTGCGCGGCTGAGTCTTCCTTTCCGGTTAAGTGCAGAATGGTCACTGCCCAGGAGGCGGGAGCTGTCTCCATTGACTGGTTCGATGCCGGGCTGAGGGAGATGCGGGAGAGGCTGCATATGCTGACCCGTATTGGTAGAGAAAGTCCTCTATTGGTGCCTTTAAGAATGATAAAGGAATAAAAGAAACAGTACAGAATCGAAATTTCCATAGCAAAAAAGAGAGCATATGTCCAACACATTCCAACATCAGATTGTCCACACTCTGCCATGTGGAACATAATTAAAAAAACAATGGAAAAACACAACTTAAATCATCTGACATACTTAATGCTCAGACTTTCAATATTTTTTTTGTAAATATCGCTGGGGGGTCATTAATATGTTACCAAAAAAATATGTCAGTTAAAAAACAGCAAGAGTAAGGATTGTCATGAGATTAATACAAAAATTCTCAAAACCTTAAAAAACCTAATATCTCCATTGACTGGATTGATTAATCAGTGCATAGCTAGTGCTGTCTTTCCGACATCCCTGAAGGTTGCCAAGGTCATTCCTATCCTCAAGAACAAGGGCTCACTTGACTGTAACAACTACCTTCCTATTTTTTCGAAGATCTTCAAGTCTATTTTGAAGGACCAAATAGATAATTATTTCGAGGGTCACAATTTGTTCTTTCAGGGCCAATATGGTTTTCGTAATAAAAGGTCTGCTACTCTTGCGATTTGGTATATACTTATTCGCTTTATGTCTAACCGCTTGTGAGAAAAACGACTATGAATCCAATTTTGGGAATAAAAATTTATTTTTCTAAACTTTTCGGGTAATCGCTGAATTGAAATGAAAATTTTGCACAAGCAAAACGTAGGTCATCTAAAAAGTAAACTTTTTTCTTTAATGCGTTTCGATGTGGCGCTAATAGTTTCGGAAATATTGCCCTTTATTAATTTTGTTCAATGTCCTTTATCTGACAATATCTTCGAAGGTTAAGAAAAACCTGTAACTTCCATGACATCATTTGATAGATTTTCGAAATCTACGTAAAATTTCAAGTTTCTCATGTATGTGCCATGCGTTTCGCGTGAAAATGACCGAAAACGGCTGATTTAGCGTTTTCTCAGCTTAAATATGCGAAATAACGCATTTCCACGTTTTATAAGCAAGGCGTCAAAAGTTTCGAACCCATTCGAAAGAATTGAAGCTTTTTGAGCATAACTAAGTATATCTTTATAGATTCACGTGAAATGTCGTGGTCTTTAAAAAAGGGATGGGTCATTTCGTGAAAAAATGGTAATTACTCAATTGGTTAAAAAAAATCATTTTTAAATACAGTTTTTCCGAATTTACAAGGTAACGGTTGATCTGACATGAAAAGTATATCAGACAAGAATGGTAGATCTGTTAATTTTACACATTTTTCGTATATACTTATTTGCTTTATGTCTAACCGTTTGTGAGAAAAACGACTATGAAGCCAATTTTGGGAAAAAAAAATATTTTTTTGAAATTTTCGGGTAATCGCTGATCTGAAATGAAAAGTTTGCACAAGCAAAACGTAGGTCATCTAAAAAGTCAACTTTTTTCTTTAATACGTTTCGAGGTGGTGCTAAT
Source organism: Pissodes strobi (assembly GCA_016904865.1). Classification (NCBI taxonomy): domain Eukaryota; kingdom Metazoa; phylum Arthropoda; class Insecta; order Coleoptera; family Curculionidae; genus Pissodes; species Pissodes strobi. The sequence continues at coordinate 95,849 of MU184646.1, read as the reverse complement.
AAATTCGGAAATATTGCACTTTATTAATTTTGTTTAAGGACCTGTATCGTACAATATCTTCGAAGGTTAAGAAAAACCTGTAACTTCCTTGACATCATTTGATACATTTTCAAAATCTACGTAAAATTTCAAGTCTCATGTAGGTGCCATGCGTTTCGCGTGAAAAAGGCCCGAAACGGCTGATTTAGCGTTTTCTCAGTCTAAATATGCGAAATAACGAATTTCCACGTTTTATAAGCAAGGCGTCAAAAGTTTCTAACCCATTCGAGAGAATTGAAGCTTTTTGAGCATAACTAAGTATACCTGTATAGATTTACGTGAAATGTTGTGGTCTTTTAAAAAGGCCTCGGTCATTTCGTGAAAAAATGGTAATTACTCAATTGGATAAAAAAAAATCATTTTTAAATACAGTTTTTCCGAATTTACAAGGTAATGGTTGATCTGACATGAAAAGTGTATCAGACAAGTATTGTAGATCTGGTAATATTTCACATTTTTGGTATACACTTATTTGCTTTATGTCTAACCGTTTGTGAGAAAAACGACTATGGATCCAATTTTGGGAATAAAGATGTATTTTTCTGAAATTTTGGGTTAATCGCTGTTCTGAAATGAAAAGTCTGCACAGCTAATAGATTTTCGAAATCCACGTAAAATTTCGAATCTCACGTAGGTGCCATGCGTTTCGCATGAAAATAACCGGAAACGTCTGATTTAGCGTTTTCTCAGCCTAAATATGCGAAATACCGCAGTACCACGTTTTATAAGCAAAACGTCGAAAGTTTCTAACCCATTCGAAAGAATTGAAGTTTTTGATCATAACTAAGTATACCTTTATAGATTTACGTGAAATGTCGCTGTCTTTTCGAAGATCTTCAAGTCTATTTTGAAGGACCAAATAGATAATTATTTCGAGGGTCACAATTTGTTCTTTCAGAGCCAATATGGTTTTCGTAATAAAAGGTCTACTACTCTTGCGATCGACAACCTTACCGAGGATGTGTCTAACGGTTTGGAAAGGGGCCTCGACACGTATGCTTCCTTCTTTGACCTAACCAAAGCGTTCGACTGTGTATCGCACAACGTTCTGTTACAAAAGTTGTCTTTTTATAATTTCCACCCTGAATCCATCCTCTTATTGAAATCGTATCTGTCGGACCGTATTCAATTTGTTTCTCATAGTGGCAACAAATCGAATAGACAATTGATAACACACGGAGTACCCCAGGGATCTGTATTGGGCATTGATTTGTATAGGAGTGGATACGCAATAGCCGCCTGTTGCTCTATTCAAAAGTGGCAACCTATGGGCGAAAAAATGAGTTTCTGCGCATGACAAAATCGACGCAAATTCGAAAAACGTAAACAAAGAAGATTCCGTTTTGTCATGCGCACTAAAACACTTGCCGTCTCAGCAGGCGTCGATCAGAACCGAACTTGGCTTTTGTCTTTGACGTGTTTTCGTTTTGACGGCGCGGCGTTTTGTGTTGATAATTCCAATACTTTACTTTTTATTGACTTTCTTTGGACCTAGTGTTTGTAGTTGCTTAATTAGTTTTAGTTTAGTGGTTCACGTCTGTGCTTTGTGCGTACCCTATTTTGATTTTCGTTTTAATTGAACAATACGCACATAAACAATGGGCGATGCTACCAAAATAGAATCCCGAAAGTGTATGGTTGTGTTTTGTAACAGTAGAGGCACAATACCCGGAATTTCCTATTTCAAGTGAGTATAATTATTATAAATATCTCATTTATACCTTATTGTTTGTTTCACTATGCTAACTGGCACATTTCACAATCGGCAAGACTACTCTACTGAATATTTGGTGAAATAATTACTTTCGTTCATAATCACAAGAGTACGAGTTCAAATTTTGGAGTCCGGGTCTGCCTAATGGCCTTCACACTGCAACAGATGGCGCCCACTAATTCTCTAATGCGCAAGGCAAGATAGGAATTGTTTTGTTTACATTTCACGGTCGTAAATTTGCCACGTTTGGTCTATTTATTGCTTATCCCCTCCTATACAAATCTATGGTATTGGGTCCGACTTTATTTTTAATTTACATTAATGATCTTGACAGAATAACCTGATTCTTTTCGCTGATGACACCATTCATCTCATAAATTACCATCCTTCTGAGCCCATACAAAATATTGTTCATGATAAACATTCAAACATAGAAGACTGGTTTTTGTCTAATAAGCTGAGCCTTAATGATACAAAGACCCAGAACATGAATTTCTCGTTGAGAAATTTGGACCCGGTTATGCGTGTTGATGCTGCAGTGAAGTTTTTCGGTGTCTATTTGGATTGTGGATTGACTTGGGGGGAGCATGTCGCCAAGCTCTGTGCTAAACTGTCAAAAATAATCTATTTGATCAGGAATCTTACCATGGCTACTTTGGCTGTAACATGCTGTATGCTCTTCTTAATTGGGGCCACGCGGCTCAAGCAATAATTTTTTTTTAAGCTGCAGCGTAGATGCATCCGTGTTATGGTGGGGTTGGGTTATCGTGAGTGCTGTCGCCATTGCTTCAGAGATGGAATATTGACTTTTCCAACGGCTTTTATTTTCCGATGTCTAACTTACATCAAACAAAATATGCAGCGTTTTACATCGCCTCGAGAGGTGCATGACTATGCAACGAGAAACAACAGCAATATCATCCCAAATTTTCGCAGGCTTGCGCGAACTAGAAGCGGCACAGACTATTACTGTGTAGTATTCTTTAATTTTTTTACCCCCCCGTTATGATAGAGCTTGAGGAGGGTCAATTCCGAAGGAAAATAAAACAATATTTAATTTTAAAAGCATTTTATTCTTTTGAAGATTACCTCAGTAATGATTTTAATGATATAGTTTAGTGTATTGAATTTCTTTTGTACCTAAATTATTTTAATAATGTGTTAATTGTAATGATTGTTTGTGTTACCTTTTTTGTCTTTGTCTTGTAAGGCTGACATAGTAACTATAAATGTTCAGTAGAGTTGTTGTAAAATTATTTTAACTTTTAGTAGGTTTCTTTACAGGAACTGCATTTTTATACTTTGACTTGTGAAAGCACTTTTGTCTAATTGTTACCGATAAATTATCCATCTATCTATCTATCTATTACGTTTTTATTGTAGGTATATGTGTGCAAATATGGTATAACATTACCGTCGTTAGAAAAATACGACGCGACGTACCTTTTCTAATGATATCTACAGTTAAGTCAATAATGCACTTTAATTTCCACATTCTTTTTTTTATGTTCGGCACACACACAAAAGGAAAATCCTATACCACTCAACGAGCGGTGCGTGTGCGGAGAAGACGAGGGACGTTGTATTTTAAGCGTTGTGGGTTGTAGTTTTCGAGATAGACGTTACTCGGAAGTCCATTCCAGAGCGAGGCAGTATTCGCAACTGAACCGTATGTTGATGAGCAGCTTGTGTCTGACGGGTGTTTATGATTGGCACAACTCTGGGCGGAATGATAAGTGCCAGCTCGTTCGAACACCTTCCGTAGATAGTAAAGAGAGGTTCACCACTTTTCTTGTTCAAGGCTATCAAGGTCTTTAGTCCACTCTGGGTCATCCACAAGACGCTCTCTTCTATATGGAATCTAATATCTTGAGCAAGTGTTTGGGTGCCGAGCTCCACACATGGGAACAGTAATCCAGAGATTGGCTTATCTGGACCTTATAGTGCAGTAAAAGCTGATGAGGTGTATACAACTTTTTTGCTCTATAGAGTGCTCCTAGCTTTTGTGCTACTGCCTTGGCGATTTTGGTGATGTGATTACGCCAAGACATGTTGTTTTCTTCGTTGATGTCCAGCAAGCTTATGGATGAGGCCAGAGTCAGTGTTTGTCCTGTCATTGATAAGTCATGTCCTGCGGTGTTTGCTTTTTTTGAGAAGACAGCTGCTTGAGTCTTTCCTGTGATAAACTGGACATTTTTTCCTTACCCCATTCCACGATGGTGTTCATATCCTCATTGATGGCAACAATCTGATTTTCTCGCTCATGTTGGGAACGAGCAGCGGTCATTGGAGTCCGCGACATGAATGAAGGTATAAGAGTGCTGTCGTCTGCACAGCTGCAAATATAATTATTGTTTGTCCTGTCGAGGAGATCGTTGATATAGAGCAGGAATAGTGTGGGAGCTAATATACATTCTTGAGGAACTCCGGCATTGATTTTAAATTCCTCCGAGTGATGCCCGTCAATACCAAATCGGATGCTTCGATCCCTTAAGAAATGGGAAAGCCATAGAAGCAATATTAGTGATATTCCGTATGCTGTTAATTTGCTTAACAGTTCGTCATGCCACTGCACGATATTCGCGGTAGATCTCGATGGCTTTGGTCTACAGATAGGTCACGTAAGTCGGGAGATCTCCCGTTGATTTGAGGTTACGGAATCCATATCGGCGATCGCTTATGATGCCCGATCATTCGAGATATTTTAAGAGCTGTTCGTTGATCAGTTTCTTCATGACTTTGGTCATGATAGGAACTAAGGCAATGGGACGGTACTTGTTTGGAATCGTTTTTTATCTTTCTTCGGGGTTGGTTGCACCTAAGCGCATTTCCAGCTAGAAGGAAAGCATGCAGTTCGATAGGATAAGAAGAAAATCCTGCATAGTGGAGCTGTTAGTTCAGCAGTACATTTCTTAAGCACTATTGCGGAAACGCCATCCGGCCACGTGGCCTTGTTAATATCTAGGCTTTTGAGTATTCATTTCACTTCGAGTTGACGAAATACCAGACCTGGCATTGAGGAACTCACTCTCGGGATAGTTGGAGGAGTCTTTCCTTGAGGATCTAAGGTAGAATTGGATGCAAACATTTCGGCAAGAATGTTCGCTTTTTCTTTGGCCGTCTTCGCTATTGAGCCATCATCTTTGGTCAGTCAGTGGTCGGATTGACGTGTTTGAGAAACCCCGATTGACAGCATTGGCAACTGACCAAAAGAATTTTGATCCGTTAGGACAGTTGAGAAACTTCTTCTTGATCTGCTCGTTATATCACTCTTGCTCTCGTCAATGGTCCGCTTACACTGGTTTTTAGTCGTAATGCATATATTTCGATTTTCGGCTGTCGGATCTCGGCGCCATTTGCGGTAGGCGGCAATTATCGCATTGACTGCTCTTGAGCAGTTTTTCCCAAACCATGATTTACTGTTTGAGATACGTTTCATGGTTTAGTTTAGTTTATTTATTCGTATATTACACAAAGTGTTTTTACAAGTCAATGTAAATGAAAATATATAAAATGCACAGTCACATGATTTAAACTTAAGTATTAACTAAAATTAATAAATTATATATGTACATACACAGTAAAATTCTAAAATTTATACATAATTAAAATCTACAGACACTCAATTTGAAATACTTATAACAGACACACAATATTTATAAAACACAGTTAAATTAGGTCATTAAAATTGTTATTGAGGTACTCTTCAAATGAATAAAAAGACTTTGTTAATAAATAGTTTTTGATTTTTTAAATAAAAGCTTGTTTATTAAGCGCCGTAACCTGCAATGGCAACACATAGAAACATATCCCATGATAAACAGTTCCCCTGCGGGTTCTCCCCAGCCTGCGAAATTCTGGCAAAATATTCAGTTTGCTACGAGTAGAATACTGATGTATATTACTGTGAGTTAAATATGACGGTAGATTAGGTTTGATAAAAGTCAAACATTGCAAGATGAATACATATGGGAAAGTGAGAATGACAAGTTCAGAAAAACAGGTCGACAACAGTCACGGTACCCCAAACCAGTCAAAGCCCTTACGCACCTGCGTTGCAAACCAAATATCTTCTCCCCATGAGCAGAGTGACCCCAGTTTAGCACAGCATATGACATAACAGAGCTAAAGCAACCATGATAGGCCAACAACAAAACTTCCCCCGATACGGACCCGGATAGATTTCTCATCAAAAAGGTTATTTTTGATAACTTAGATGCCAGTCGTATAATGTGGTTTTCCCAATTGAGACCAGAGTCGAGAAATACACCCAAGACCTTCACACACTCACAGTGGCGTGCAGTGCCATTTAGGAGAGGGTAGGCAATATAATAGAAAATGATACAGAAGGAATAAGCCCGCTGCAGGCGCCGCTGTAGGTAGAATTTTTTTTCAGGTGTCACACCCAAAAACTTCGATTTTGAGGCTCCAAAAAATGTAGGCATAAAGCCTTTTCAATTCGAGTTTCGCCAAAACTATGCAAAGAAAATGCGTTGTAAATGGGTAGTGGACTAGCCTTGTTTTTCTGAGACATTTGACACATTATTTACATCAATATACCGACGTTTACTCTACAATTTTCTTCTTCGCCAAAGAGTAAGCATAGCCAATAATACATTTTAATTTTATGACGACACCTGCAGAGCCACTAATAATTGTCATGGATTTTTTTATTAAAATATCGAGGTTTTTTTTCTAACCAACAAAACTAACCCACAAAGAAAACAGCAACCCCTTGTATAGGTACTAAACTAACTAAACTTTCAAAACTATAACTAAAAGCACAGGGCGTCAAATCCCAATCTCACACAAGAATAGGGCACATGGAAAAGGGAACCTGAGATTATTCTTATTTATGGCTGGCCAATGCCGGTGTTGTATTATCGGGTTTCAGTTTCTTGCAAAAAAATGCATGGCGTTATTAATACGAATACCCAGATATCGAAATATTAATAAATTTAGGGACACCCCATGTACTGTAATTTTAAACATTATTAAATAATAAAGCTTTCTTAACCATACCCTATAATGATGTAACCGGTAATCGCTTTCAAACCAATTACTAAAGCGCAAAAAACAATAACAATATGATCCTTGGTAAAAAAGAATGTCTATCAAAATATTAATTAAAGAGAGCACATTTTGGCAACAGCACTTATCGTCGGTCGGCCCGGACCATCTTCGCATGCTTTGTCTCTTTTCTTTTTATGTAACGTTTCATTTGGCTGTCTTTTTTCAAGCACTGCTTTTCCCTTCCATAGTAAATCCAGTATTGACGGTATAAATGCATGCCTTCGGTTTGTTATGGAATGCTTTTTAGCGGTTGCCGTCGGAGAATATTATTCCGTTTAATATATGTAGCGTAATATGAGTGGTATACTGTGATGTTTTTCTATAATATAATTAATATTTTAATTGGCGCTTAAGATAAGCTTTTTAAATTTGGATTATACTTATTAGTAAAATTATAATTTATATTATCGGGATTAAAAATATTAAAATTAAATGAGAAAATATAAAAAATGTCAAAACATCAGGGCAGGCAATGCATTTGTGCTTTCATTGTGTGCACGCGACTGCACACTCATCCTGTGGCAGATCTATTTGAGAGCTTCGAAGTGAAAAATTTAGATGCTGTGTTTTTGAAGCATCAACTGAACCTGTGTTTTTATACATTGGTATTACTTTTGCCACCTTGTAGGATGTAGGAAAAATGTTTACTTTTATGCAGGCATTTAAGAGATTTGTCAATGGATAAATGATAATGTTTTTAACTGTTTTAATAAGTCGAACGTTAAGATCAAAACAGTCTTTGCTCTTTTTATTTTTAAGAGAGTTTATTTTATCCCTAACCACATTGAATGTCACATCATGAAATTTAAAAAAATCAGTGGTGAATCTACCAGGAGTTAAAAATGTAGAAAAATTGGTTGCGGGTGTTGGTAATTCAGAGACTATACTTTCTGCAATGTTAACAAAAAAGTTATTAAAAGTTTGAGCAGTTTGATTTTTTGAAGCAGTAGATGTAGTATTTTTTGAACTAATTAAACCCCACATTGCTGCCTGCTTATTTTCTGAGTTCTTAATAAATTTGTCATTTGCAGCTTTTTTGGCTTTGCACAGCTCTCCCCGATAGGACTTTTTATACTGAGTCAATTCTTGCTTGGAAACCATAGTAGGGTGCTGTAAATGAATATTATGTAGTGCTTGTAACCTTTCCCTCATGTTCCTAAGACGCTCACCAAACCATGAAGGTTTGTTTTCTTTAGGTCCCGATTTAAAGAGTTTAGATTTAATAGGGAAACTTTCTTCCATAGCATTATATATCAAACTGGTGAAGGTTTCACATCTGCTGTTAATATATCGATCAGTAAATTGAACAAACCTTCATCAGTGATTGGCCTGTAATGTACCCTAACGCCACCCCCCTTAACCTGCCCAATGACTCAAAGGTAGACACAATTCCTGTATGGTCCGATAAAGCATCAATATCAATTGGCTCGGAGGTAAAGGTATTAAGGTTAATATTTGTAAAAATATTATCAAGACAAGAATTATATCTAGTGTTGAACTCTTTACTGTACAGTTTTATACAAACCATATGAAAGTAGCAGGTCTACAAGGGAGGCTACCCTATGGTCCGCCGAGTCAAAAAATGTTTGTTGAAGTCCCCAGTTAAAATGATATTTTTTGAAATGTCTAGTGAATCAAAAACATTGGTCAAAATCTCTAAAAATCTGTATCACCGCTGGGAGACCTAGAAAAAGTGACAAGATGTGCATTAAAAGATGTTAGAAAGACTCCGGAGATTTCACAATGTATTTCCTCAGCTAACTGGGACACCTGAAGCTCAGTAGCCTCAATATCATCTCTCAACAACACTGTAACTCCGCCATGAAGCCTCACAGTCCTGCAAAAACCCGCAGACACCCTGTACCTAGGAAATGTTAGTGAGGATAGTTCAGCAGATACAAGCCAGTGCTCATTCAAACAAATACAACTATAATTACCTTCTTTGAAGAGCACCTCAAACTCTAAAATTTTGTTACGAATACATTGTACATTTGCATGCAAAATCTTTATTTCCAATTTACAATTTAATTTCTTGCTTGGTTTACCCGATTCTGGAGAAGTGCATTTCCATTCCGGCGCTGTACATTCAAAAAATAGTTCACAACAGTGCCTGTCGGCCACAGGTTGGCATTGAGATACTCATTTTTCTTTCCATAGGGAATCTCCAGTTTGAAAGAGCTTTTTCTGGTAAGTTTGGTCTTCATTTTGTCACATCGGCAACCTATCTCCAAGTGATTGTCCCGCAAGAAGTTTACTATGTCTTCAGCCTCAACCTCTGGAGCAAAACCTGAGAGAAATATATATGCCTTTTTTCAGCTATTTTGAGACCAGATTTCACCTCACTTGTTCCAAACAAAGGTTTAGGAGGGTTTGTTGAACCTTCTTGTGTTTGACTCGCCTCTTTCCATGTGCCAGAGTCCATCCTGACTCGCCGTCGTCCGAGTCTTCTGAAACGGGAGGTTTATTTGGATTTACTGGATCGGTGTCAACAATAAAAACATCGTCATTCTCCTCCAAGGTTATGTTTATTTGCCGTTTTTGAAGTTCTGGCTGTGGCTTACGTTTCGTCTCCGGGCCGTTAGTTGTGGTCCGGCGAATCACGTCAGCAAAGCCGACAGCGCATTCGGATTTATCCGCATCGGAATTCTGATTCCGCTGTGTACCTTCACCATCTTCTGACCTTGTCATGTAAATGGGAGCATTGCTGACCACTGGCGGCGGTTTGGTGATTGACAAACGCGAACTAGTCTGGTGAACAGTTGTGTTTGAAACCTGTGATGGCGGTGGCGCAAGGGGACTGCATTGTTTACCTTGGCGGTTTTTCCGGTTTTTTATTAGGATCGGCTTTGTTTTTCCATAAGTACTCAACTTTCTTCTCTAGTAGATGGTATTTTTCTAGTTCTGTGATTTTCTCCTTTAGACTGGCTGTCTCTAAATCCTTCAGATTTTCTGTTGATGTTGTGGCCGCCATTGTAACCTGAGTTTCGGATGCGGCAAGGTGAACACAAATTTCCGAATTTTTCGATGCAGCCTGCCTTAGGCACGATGGATGAAAGCAATCCTGATACTTCACCCAAATTGCTGGGGTTTCGCAGCTTTTTTTACAATGTGCACATACACTTTTTGGTTTATTTTAACTTTTTTTCCCTCTACAAAAATCGGTGGCATTGGTTGCGTCGCCATCTTTAAACTGTCATAGAAGAGGGGATGAAAGCTTCCATACCAGCTAGGATAACTTGAGTTATCTCATCAGCAGAATCAGAGGTGTTTTGTTTCCTAAAGCAAACATCTTTCCACGGAAAAGAAAGATAAAACTCGCGTAGATCACGGCACTCTGCATATGTGTAGTGCTAAACCTTTTGGGGTACCGGTGACTCCTGTGCTTTGATAGCTTTGGTCTGATGAACCCAAAGGAGGTTGGACAGTTGTTAAGAATAGAACCTGGGGGCTAGCAAAGTCTTTTTGACGCTCAGGGATCTTGGTAGCTTGGTCAACCAGCTGAGTTAGTCCGTGACTCATATAGCAAAAGTCTCGGCTTCTCGTCCTTCATCGTCGTTTTTGTTGGGGTGTTTCAACCAGTCGATGTTATGTAAGTTGAAGGTCTGCTACTATGACAATTTCTGCCGTTGGATAGTTGATGTGCAGAAAATCAATTTGATTGCCAAGATTTGAGAAAAGTCGTTTATATTGGTGTTCGCTAGGTGGTCTATACAAACAACAAACTAATTTGGTTGCTCGATCTGTGCTTAATTTGAACCACATGACATCGAAGTCCTTAGGTTCGTATGTTTCTTCTCGTTGACAACATAAATCGTCCCGTATAAAAAGAGCTAGTCCAGAGTTATGTCGAAATATGGAATAAAAGTCCTGTTCTGGTATATTGAAGTAAACATGTGTAGTGCTTGATTTCACTTTTGTTTCTGATAGAGCTAGAATATGAGGCTTATTTGAGTGCTGGTGGACCAAATTAATATTTGTGTTGATGCCTCTTATGTTGCAGAAGTGCAGTCGCGGTCTACTTTCTATCTTGAAGAAGTTCAGGACGGGTGGTCCCCCCAGGCCAGCCTCCACCCGGAGTTCCGAATGGGAGGCTATTTTACTTCCGGAGTATTTTGAGCTGGGCGCGCCATCATGCAATACTTCTTCTTTTCCATCCTGGGAACCGGATCACAAAGGCATGGTGGCGAACATGATCCAGGGGTCATTTCACTCCACCTAAACCAATGTGGTGGCATTTCATCTGACGATGCGGGTGGCCCACATGTAGATGTGGTAGCACTACTACGTTTTATAACTAAATATCTTTAAAAATGTAGAATTTCCATCGTAATTTTTGCTTCTGGAAATATTTCTAGGCGTATGCCATCTAAATTAGAAATCCATTAATCTGTTTGGATGTTCTAGTTTGTATAATGTGTTTTGTGGAACGTTTAGGGCATCGACGTTTTTTTAATTGTCTTAAATGTTGATCCTAATTTACAAATAATAGAAAATAGCTTACTGCATTGAGCATATCAGTTTTTTTTAGAAAACCTGGCATAGTTTAAGATTAATAAACGGATGTTTATGAAAAGATGACAGTGTGCTTTTGAATGCTCTTAATTAAAGTACCTTCGATGGTTCTAATATTATTTTTATAAGATATAATATACTTAAGAATATATTATCACATAACAGCATATAACGGCCATATAAATTCATATAAGTTTAAAGATATTCTAAACAGTTCGATCATTCCTTTGATATTCTTGTAAAAGCCAGCTTTTTTTGGTTGCGATCGTTAATCACTTGTTATCTCGTACTAAACCACTGCGAAGGGAAAGGACTGCTCGGCCGAGCCAGCATTTTCATGGGCGAGGAACGCACGTTGCGTTGGCAAGAGGAAAACTATTTGCTCGAATAGCCAAGTGCTTGGACTGGTTAGAATATCAATAGATTGTGTTATGTTCCATATTATGAAATTAAATAATATGTGTGATCCTACGACGCGCCGCTACTGTTTATATGGAATATCAAGTTATTCCATCCGCCAATCCGGGAATAATGGGTTAGATGTCAGCAATTTGACTTGACAGGTTCCTAACTTAATTTGACTTGCCGCATACGTTAATTTATTAAAACGACTGGTACTTCCAAATAGATACTAAAAATACTATACATTGTTTCAAGGTACTTTTGTGTTCTAAATTGTCTTTGGAAATCGGGTCTAAATAAAACAGAAAAAATATCCGATTTAAATTATAACCACCTAAACGACGCTTCGCTTTTTTTCGTAACGCATCGCCACAGTAGGCACCTTAAACAGCACTGAAATAATACATTTGTCGATGGATCATGATTAGCTTTGTTAAAGCACAAATTCTTTTAACAATATTGTTATCGGAATTGCTTCATATTCACTATTTAGGCATTAATTGTAAATTTTTAAATTACCTATCTGAATTCGTGGATATCGGACCTTAAAAACCTCGTTTACTTATATTTAGCTAAGTGAATGTTTATTTATAACTAAATGACATTTTCCTTAGTAGGATACTCAGTACACTTAATACGGTAGTTGTTTATAAAATTTAGGATATTACCATTTTATAATAAAGGGCTGTTAAGATAGCTGCAATGCTAAAAATTTTCCGTCGCTTAATATCTCCAAATGAACGTCTCCACCTACGAAGCGGGACGGAAACTAAATTATCCTGAAAAATGCAAATAAATAATCGATATTAACAAAGTTAACATGAATATCATCACAGGGCTCTGGATGACCGTAGTACTTTGAAACACTCACAGAGGGATGATATTTTTCAAGCGGTCGGCGGCCACTTGTTACGATACAAGTCGACCTTGACAACTTTGCCCGGATTTCGTTTGCGATTGTAGTTAGTCTAAAAAGTACACGATATTTTTGGCCAATATCTTATATTTTATTCTCCATTACAGATTTAAGTTGTGGAGAGGGGCATTAGGGGTTTCAAATAACCACAATAATATGGAAATTCTTCTGTAGAACAATGTCATTCTGCAATATGAGTATGCAGTTTACATTTTACCATTTTTATTATAAAATGATTTTACTACAGACAGCTTATTAACACGCTTTTATTAGCAACAGAGGGCAAAATATTTTAAATTAAACTATATCTTTGCGCCATCTAACAGAGTTTTTGCGAGTTACTTAGGTTTGGAGAATTTCGTTCATAAGAATTATCTTAATAGTCTTTTATTATAAAATGATATTACTGTCTTTTTCTACAGTAAAATTTTATAAGCTATTTATGTAATCAAGAAAATCATTTTGTGAAGGTGGTGTTAAAGAGTGGCATAAAGTATGACTATGTACAGAGCTTTCTAAATATGTTATTACGTATATGTACCGTGCGTAACATTTTGGTTTTTAAAGATATCAAGGTAAACAAAAAAGCAAAATGTAGGGTTGGTAGCCAAGTTTTTCTAAGTTACATATAAAACAAAACACTAACAATTTTCTGACATATAAGCCTACTCTATATTTTTTTTAAATGAAACACCCTGTATATTACTACATTTTTGGACTCTCTAGAAAAATCTAAACACATTTCGTGTATAATATCCTATATCTATCTTTAGCTGTTTACGAAATATTGACAGTTGAAAGTCGGGCATTTTGACATTTTGAGAGGTTTTAAAATCTAAACCGCACGAGATCAAAGAAAACGGTTTGCACATTTCTATCTTAGGTTTTCATAAGCTATCGAATGACAGTGACTTTGGATTTAACCGGAGGTTTAAAAGTTCTGGTTAATTTTATCTGCGGGTTAAATTCAAAGTTACTGTCATTCGATAGCTCATGAAAACCTAAGATAGGAATGTGCAAACAGTAGAGGTTCGCGAGACCGAGACTACCTTGGTCTCGGTCTCGGTCTTGTCTCGGTGTGGTCTCGGTTTCGGTTTGAGTAAACAAAAAGCAATTAAATAATATACTGTTTTATTTCGTTAGTAACACAAACGCTACTTCGGAATGTTAAGAGGAATATAAGTAATTTAGAAAATATACCGAGTGTCATTTAAACTGGATAAGTTCCGGTACGACTGAAAGCAATCTCTTATTTATAGTTCATTAAAAATGTCCCCTTTCCATTTAAAATTTTGACGTATAATTCTAAATCTAAACCATTCAAAAATCATCATAACTGCCATCAGTATAACTGCTCTATGACTTAGAGTTTTAATTTAAAAAAAATTAAAGTGTGTGCAGGAACGGAAAAATCCGTAGGCAGTTCCAGTACTTTGGTTAATACCCAACATGTGAGATATTTTAGTTACGACAACATTTACAAAAAGGGGCAGGCTAAGGAATGGGATGGGGAAGGAACACAAATTATTATTTTTAACTTCAGTGAGTATGCCAAGTTCGCAAATATGTGTAAAGATTCATTTTCAATACCCTTCGATTGTTGTTTTGAAATATTATGGTGAATATATCTTCAGGAACATCAACTTATTTTCTTTAAATACGGATCTGGATATTTTCGTACGCTTAATAAGTTTTAAAGCTCTTTATGATCTAAAAACAACGATATACCACATTTGTAAAAAAATAGTAAAAGATTTTCTCATAAATACCAATGCGCTAGAAAAGGATTACCGGAAGCATTTTCTATCTCTTTCTAACGCATTGGTTCTTATAAAAAAACCTCGTATTAACCAATTTCTTACCGATTGCGATGCGTCATTTTTAGAACACAGAAGTTTTTAAAAAGTGTTTTAAAAAAACCAGGTCTGTATTAAAAAAATAAGTTTGTGGCGACCGTACAAATACGAAATGCCGAGTTTTAAATTTGCCAATGTTATCTTGTAATGAGAAAAAATGGCAACACGTGGGTGTCATTTATTTTGAAATATATTTTCAAATAAGCTCAGGAAGAAATAAAAACAATTTTGCAAAATTTCAATATCATCCCTAAGTATTTAGAATTTTTAAGCTATATTTTGTTACGCACAAAAATGCGCAACTTTGCCTCAATTTAATCGACGATCTCTTACGGTTTCCAGAATTCCCATGCATGCACTCGAATTTGTAGCACTTTGTATAAAGTAAGTAGGTACTTTACACACGGTAGTTAAACACTTTTCGAACGTGTTTTCACTTTTTATATACATTATGTCCACGGATGGGGTTTACAAGAGGGCAGACGGATGAAATTTTGCAAGACGCTAAAAGAGGTCACTTTTAATAAAAATAACTTGAAAATAAAATTGAAACTGCTATTTTAAAATTACTGTCCTCTACGTACCATTGCAACAAAATACAATAAATTGAGATTTCTAAAAATCAATATTTTCAGATTTTTTATTTATATTGGTAATTATAAAATAAAGTTCAGCAATATTAATAATTGTATTAGTTACTTTTACTTTTTTTTTTATTAACCTACAAGAAAAAATTGCAATTCTTCAAGGTTTTCAACAAATACGCTAAAAAATGTTACTATTAGCATAAACCTAACTACTCCGAATAGACGCTCAGTTAAACGGTATAAAAACGTATTGTATTTGGACTCTCGCTTGCCCAAGTGAGCGTCCAAAGCTCGATTTCGGCTCGCTTACTTTTGCTACTCGGTATGAGATGGCGCGCAATTCGACGGTAAAATCATGCATTATTGCCGGTTGTCTTAAAAGAAATGTGAATTTGAGGAATATTTATGATTTAATGCGTTTCATCATAAACCTACCTTTGGTTGGGTTTATGGTTTTATAACGAAAACGTTTGATTTAGAAAATAAAATATATCTCTTTTACGTATGTAATAATTATTATGAACATATGAAACATTAATTATTTAAATACAAAACCGATTTTTAAAAGACGTATAATAATACGTCTGTAAGTAGGTAGGTAGCCATTAAATTAATTTAGGCGAAATAAAATGGGATTATTTAGTAAATTATTATGAAAATGGAACGATAGAAAATATCAAATACATCTTTACAATTTATATATGAAGTAGGATATACATCAATATGTAATAGTTGGTTGACACAAAATTGAATTGTAAGTATGTAGGTAAGTATAATAATTCAATTAAAAAAATCACTAAATAGACGAAAATTTATGACTTTTGCCTTATCGTCGTCAACATCTCTATCAGATCTTCATTTATTCTTTCGTTGAATCCTAGCTAAAGAAAAAATTTAATAATACCGCATTTCAAGGGAAAAATGAAAGATTTTTACCTGAATTATGGAAATATAAATTATTCCCTGCATGTCTCTAAAAAATCATACGGTTTTTTAAAAAATTGGATTTTTAAGGTGGACTAAAAAATAAGCATTTTTTTAAATTCCGCATTTCAAGAGGAAAAATTTATATTTTTTACTTATTTAGGCATTACAGATTACTCGTTAAATTCTCAGAATACGTAAAACAAAGTGTAGGTATGAGTGCTGAGTTAAGCGGCGCATTGTAACAAGCGGCGTGGCCGCCTGTGCCTGCGGCACGCGCGAGGCCCTTCGGGCCTCGTTTGTGTGACCTTCGGTCACACATTATTGCCACGCTCCTATCCGTACCGTGGCCTATAATTAGAAAGCCCTTATAATTAGATTTACCAATCGCTAGTCTAATTTTACCGTGATAATTTTCTAACTGGTTGCCATGGTAACCGACTTGTCAACGTCAATCGCTAAATTTTTTTTTATCTTTACCTAAATACCAAATATCAAATCTCTAAGTCGTACGATTGACGAATTATGACGATTTTTTTTTTGGTTACCATAGCAACCAATTTTTTAGTATGAAATTATGCTTCATAAACAATCCTAAGTACCATACTATATATTTTATTAATGATATACATATTATTAATTGGTTGCCATGGTAACCGACTTATCAATGTCAATTGTTAATTGTTTTTTAATCTTTACCTAAATACCATATATCAAATCTCCAAGTCGGACGATTGACGAATTAAGACGATTTATAACTTTTTTTTGGTTACCATAGCAACCAATTTTTTATTATCAAATTAGGCTTCACGAACAATCCTAAGTACCATACTATATCTTTTATTAGTGATATACAAATTATTAATCGGTTGCCATGGTAACCGACTTGTCAACGTCAATCGTTATTTTTATTAATCTTTACCTAAATACCAAATATCAAATCTCTAAGTCGTAGGATTGACGAATTATGACGACTTTTTACTTTTTTTGGTTACCATAGCAACCAATTTTTTAGTATCAAATTAGGCTTCATAAACAATCCTAGGTACCATACTATATCGTTTATTAGTGATATACATATTTTTAATTGGTTGCTATGGTAACCATGTTGTCAACAAAAAATGCTAACATACTTTCACCTCTACTTATAAATTGACATCGAAAAAAAGAAAAGTTGAGACTTGTTTACACGGACAAAAATGCCAAAAAACGTTAACTTGTCCTGTT
>MU184646.1:23903-73599 GCA_016904865.1 Pissodes strobi | reverse complement strand
TACCTCTATGCCAAATTTCAAGTCGCTATCTTCAAAATTGCGACCTGTAATCGATTTCATCACATACACACACACACACGCACACACACACACACACACACACATACAGACAAAAAATCGAAATTTTTTTTTTCGATTACAAATCGATTGGTATAAGTTTCAGAGCGATCCGACGCACCGTTACGAAGTTTTTCTCCCGATTGGTCTCGCCCTATAGAAAGCCCTATATTATAGATAAGGGCTTTCTAACAAGAGCGAAAACCCTGAAGCAAAAAAACAAGATTGCTCTAAAAAAAAAATAAAATAAACATTAAATTAAATCACACCGATCAATTTATTACATTTTACAATTAATATAATAAAAGAGCTTGTCCTGGGATTTAGCTGTGTTAATTTATTTTATGAAATACATAAACAAGATTGTTAGAATTACTTTTGTCAAGATCAATTTCCAGGTCTGGTATTATTTAATTTATTTAATTTAGTTCCATTTTTTTTTGTTTTTAGATCATATAAATAAAAACTGGTTTTTAAACAATTTTTTACTAAACTACGGGACATAATAATATGGATATTGTATTTTTTTCAAACATTAATTGCGTCATAAGTTTTGAACGAAAAAAGATATCGAGATGCGGTTTGAATTATGTTGTAAAAAATTTTATTGAGAAAAACATACTTTATCGGAAATATTTAATTTTGGTAGGAACTGTATTATACAGGGGTTGGAATAAGACACTGCAAAAAATTCGAAAATTCAATCGGACCGAGAATTTTTATGGGTGAATCGAACTTTTTGTTTTATGCATCAGTTTAATTGCCTAGTTAATTAGAAAAAACAACTTTGTCAGATTTTTGACATGTCATGTTTTTCGAGATACACTTGTTTTTTTTATTTTGGCCAATTAATTTATTAAATGACTAAAGATTTTTAAACGACGAGGCAACTTAACATTTGGTTGCCTTGGTTACATTTTTATTGATGTCTTATAATCACTACACCATTTTGTGTAGGAATTTATTACAGCAAAAAAAATATTTGTTGTTTTCCGAAACTTTGTGATATTCATACTTTTGCAAAACAACGAAGAATTTTCTTCTTCTGGTGTAATAAATTTCCACACAGAATGATTATTTTTTAGTTAAGTGCGTATTGGTGAACTTATTTCATGAAAAAAAGTCCGTATAAACATGGGTCTGGAAATGCATTGTTTTTTAGATGCTGGGTGTTAAATTTTGTTATTAATATATCCGCCCTGACCTATTACTCAGACATTTTTAGCCTTTTTTGGACACTAATTTAAGACAAGCGATTGCAAATTTTCTTAAAATATTTTGTGGAATTTGAAAGAAAAAAAAATAAAAACAACTTGCTTATTGCAAGAGCCAGGGACATATAATAAAAAGGTATTTATTTTTTTTTCTCGAAAGCGAGGTCAGATAGGAACAAAATTATAGCAGCAAAAAAGTTGTATTTTTAGTTGCTTCATTTAATAAAAATTACAAAAAAAGTTAGTGGCGTACATTTCTCGAACAAAAATAATTCGAAAGATGCCCCCCGGGGCATAATAAATTTAATAATTTTCTAGTTATGGCTAAAATAGACTTTTATCACCAAAAATAGACCTACCAAATTTCAAAAAAGTCCTTTTAAAAATATTTATAATATTCATAAAAAACCGTTTTTTTAACACCCCATGTTTAGATGAACTTTCTTTCATGAAATTACTTTAGGAATGCGCCCTTAAATTTAATAAGTTGAGAGTGAAAGCTGTGTGCCTGTACGAAATATACTAAATGAAACACTCTTTGTATTCCATACATAAAATTTTAATCTAAAAAGACCTCTAAATTAGCGTAACAGAGCGCTTTCGGCAGGTGCCATTATCAGTGTTACCTGGAAAGTGAGTAAAAGAACCACCCAGTTGTGGAGAACAGTGAATGATGTCGAATTTTGGGTTAAGAAATTAAAATTTGCAATCGGCATTGTTATGTACATTATGGCATGAATAAAATTGTATTTTGAGTTTTAAATTTGAATTTTGAATTCTGAAATTGTTAAGATATAAACGATGTTAATTAAAAATTGTAAATTAAGCCTGATGAGTTTTTGTGTGATTTTTTTTTGTTATTCAATTTTTAGTTGCTCGTCATTATCGTTTTCACAATTTGTCTAGCGAGCTTTTAGAAAACTCGTTACAAATTGGATCGAATAGCATTTTCGAAACATATCTACACTGGGATTTATATTCCATCCACCATGTTGCCTAATAGTCGAAAAGAAATTTTCCAGAAAGTCCTGATTTAATCTGCCAGTTAAATGAAAAACCGATTTTTTTTTGGATTTCTTCGATTCAAATAAGGCATGTATTGCATTGATGGTTTGAATCATACCATAAAAACAAGACGGCAGAAAGCCTTCGAGATTTTTAATTTTGAAAAGTATCTAAGCCTTTTTTAAAAGTTTGGAATATTATGGTATTTTTGCCTGACAAAGCACAACCGTAAGGATTTTTTTAATAGAACCGTTTACTATTTAAAGAATCAAATAAATGATTCATATCTTCCAAAAAATTAGCAGTATGAATTCCATCCGCATGGATTTGCCCGTTTTTGACACATGTTTTTACCGCTGCGGCAACAGTATGGGACATACTGCATATTTAGAACAGGATTGTCAGCAACAAACTGTAACAAACGCACGACTGTCATTTATTTATCTTCGGTTTCCATGACCATTCAGCACACTAGACGGAAAAAGTGAGAATTTCCTTTTCCATGTTCGCGCTAGAGCGCAAAATAAGGATCCACGGCATTAGTCGATTTTGCGATTTCATTTGAATTTAGTATTTAGTTATTTTGCGCGCGGCTGTAGAAAAAGGACATTTTTTCGAAACCATTTGGGTTAATATGTTTCTGAGAAAGCTTTGGCATGGCTCGTGCCGTATTCGAAGACTGATCTATTGCAAACACCCTTTTAATATGATCAAAACTTATAATGTTCTCGAACAAGGTAAAATTATTCTGTAGCAAGTTATACCGGATATTTTTGAATAAATGAGGTAAAATGGCGTTTCAGCACTTATTCCTAACAAACTAAAAGCTTTTCTATGGTTTGAATCCTGATCACATACGATTGCCTTTGGAAGAAATACAACAGCATTTAAATTATCGAGGACGTACAAAATTGAAGATTTCAATTTTTCGCCTTTTACCGATGTCCCGGAAACAAAATATGCCAAAGGCAATTTCAATTTGTGATACAGGCCTCGAATAGAAAAAACTAAAACTTGTTTAGCATGTTTCGGAAGACGTCCTAATGGACCAAGATCCTCGGAACCCTCAATAATTTCTATTTTTTTGGAATATTCCAAATCTTTTTTAATCGACATTTCGGCAAGGGCCAAAATAAATTTCCGTTCTTCACTAGGCATGGTAGAATATTTTTTTTGAAGGTGATTTAAGACAGTTTTGTCGATTCCCGGTTTAAAGATGCATTCTCCAATCCAACCTCTTATACTAGAAACACTGGGGAGAATTAAACCTTTTGCCGGTTTAAAAAGCGGTAAGCTGATTCTTGGACCCATTTTAAGACAAAACTTCATATGAACATATGCCCTAAAGGTCTTAACTTTTGAGATATACCGGGTGTCAACGAAATCATTTAACAATGCATCATTCAAATGTTTTTTTAAGGATAAATTTGTAACTTTGGTTGAAGATATGGTTTATGAAAACTCATTTTTTCCCTAAAAAATAAATGAAGATCACTTCCGGCTTGACCGGAAGTGAGCAGGAGGCAAGAATTTCAAACACAACACTGCAGCTTGAAATTGCCATTTTAACCATGTATCACAAGTTGCCATTTTTTCTCAAAATGGCGGCGTAGAGGGCATTTATCCCAAATTCAATATGGGTGCACTTTGACATCACCATTGGAGTTTTTGTCAAACTGTCCGTTGATATAGAAGACAAGATAGGTTTTCATGCAGATTATCCTCATTGTTGGAAATTATAGATAATTGTTATAAGCGTTATAATTGTTGAAGCATTTTTAGTTTTTCTTTAAAACGTCAAAATTTACGTAAATTTTTCTCGAAATTTTGAATAGAAACCGGAATATATTTTACCACATTTGAATAGAGCTCGAAATTCCCTTTTGAGCGATGTAACACAAGTGGCCATTCTTTTAAAATGTGGCGTTGTTGATAGCATAATTAAATATGGCGGCGCGACGCCATATTGAATTATGCCCTCTACAACGTCATCTTTTAAAAGAATAGCCACTTGTGATACATTATTCAAAAGGGAATTTCGAGCTCTATCTAATTGTTTAAAAATATGTATAGGGTTCTATTCAAAATTTCGAGAAAAATTTACATACATTTTGACATTTTAAGGAAATACTAAAAATGCTTCAATTTTATAACAATTATTTAGAATTTCCAACAGTGAGAAAAATCTGTAAGAAAACCTATCTTGTCTCCGATATCAACGGGCATTTTGACAAAAAATCTATTGTTGATGTCAAAATGCCGCCATATTGAATTTGGAATAAATGCCCTCTACGCCACCATTTTGAAAGAAAATGACAACTTGTGATACATCGCTAAAAAGGGAATTTCAAGCTCTATTCAAATATGTGAAAATATTTGCAGGGTTGTATTTGAAATTCTTGCCTCATGCTCACTTCCGATCAATCCGGAAGTGATATTCATTTGTTTTTTAGTGGAAAATCTGAGTTTTCATAAATCATATCTTCAGCCAAAATTTCAAATTTCTCCTTAAAAAAGCATTTGAATGGTGCGCTGTTAAACGATTTCGTTGACACCCGATATAGAGGTCAACTTTAAAAAAAAAATTATTAGACACTTTTGGATTTCTCCTGCGTCGAATTGCTACTAAAAGTCGCAGGAGAAATCCAGAGTTATTTCATCAGTAGCCTGTGGAAGTTTTCTGGCAAAACTATTATTAGACAAGCAGTGGTACGCCACTGACTTTTCTTAAAATAAAAAATATATATATTTTTGAAATCCTTATTTCTTAAGGAAAATATTTGATCACTTGATTTTTTTTTAGTCCGACACACGGTTTTCACCTAAAAAAATAAAATCTAATTCTCTACATTGTGATATTGTCATTAACGTAATTGTTATGACCATGCAAAGAAACGATTAGTGATTTTTTTTAAGGGAAAGCCTTGCATCGGATTTAAAAACACCAACTGATCAAA
The DNA here is from genome assembly GCA_016904865.1 of Pissodes strobi. Taxonomy (NCBI): domain Eukaryota; kingdom Metazoa; phylum Arthropoda; class Insecta; order Coleoptera; family Curculionidae; genus Pissodes; species Pissodes strobi. The sequence goes on along the minus strand of MU184646.1, from coordinate 68,366 downwards.
TTTGTTTAGAAATGTATGCGGATTTCAAAAAAGATTTTTATTTTAAGATAAAGGTGCGTACCATATTTTTCTTCAAAAATATTCAATGCAAAACTGGTACGGACGCAACTGAAAAAAAACTGTCTGTACAACAGAAAATACATCTTGATGCCTAAAAGACGTGTACCCAATTTCATAAAGATATCTACAATAGTATCGCACTTATTATATAAAAAAAAAACGTTTTTTTTTAAACTTTACCTCCCCTTGTATCTAAAAGTTAAGTTGTTTAGGGCATACATTCATAATAAGTTTTTTTCTTAAAATGTGTCCAAGAATTAACCTTTTAAATATTAGCATTGTCATTAACGAACACCCTGTATAGCAGTGGCGGCTCGTAGGTATACAGTGCGAGTCTCTAACTTTGGAATAAATTGTGTAAAGGAGAGATATTTTTTTTTCGATAACTAAACTATGCTAGCACACGTCGATGACTATGTGACGAACTGAAACTTTATTATGCCCTTTAAAAGAATAATAAAAAAGGACTTTCATTTAAAAAATAGTCGATGACGTCATATCTCAAATTTGAGACACCCGTATGAAGCGGCCCGAGGTATTATGCCCACTATTATATGTTTCGATAAAGTTCTTGACTAATCCCCAGTTTTATTCCTCCAGATTAACGTCAAGGTTCATTGAAAGTTTTATTCTTACCACTATTTAAAATCCATTTTTTGCAAAGTTCGTCGTTCTTTAGGGGAATTCGAAATAATTTAATCCCATAATTTAATCCCATGATTTGTGAATTGTGGGGGCTCCGCAAACACTTGATCCTGACATAAACCTAACTTGCTGCAATTGCGATTATTTGGAAAATTTAGCTACGCGCGCCGTGCAGGGCGCCGCGCGGTTTTTGCTCATATCTTTTTGCTGGAGGATCGAGCAAGCACGTAGGTCTTACTTTAGTTCATATGCATCGCGCCGGACCGGCCGCAGTTTTCCGCGAAACAGTCTTTGATGAATATTCGCAAGATGAAAGAGAGCGTTTTTATACGTTCTTACGAAATAAGGGTGATCATTTTATTGCTCAATATTAGTTATTGAATGTTTTTATTGTTCCGGATCCGCGGTCAAATTTGATAGGTATCTACCTAGGTACCTATACATTATTTTAGACTTCATATACTGTAGTGTAGTAGTAGCATAAACCTAACTACGCCGAATAGTTAGGTTTATGGTAGTAGGTACAAGATTTTTAGTAATTTTACACATCATGAAAATAATTATATTATAGGACCTGTTATGTTAAGTTCCTATAATAGGTAGGTACGCCTAAATAACTAAAAAAGTATGTCTATACCTATTATCATACCTATATAGGTACGTACTAACAATAATAACAATGCCTAGGTAATTATTAATTGTTACTAAAAAGTAAAAAACCACAAACTGTAAATAAAAAAACTCCGGTCCTGCAACATTTAAAATCATAAGTAAATAACCGAAATAAAATAGAAGCCTCTTTTCATATTTAATTATTATACATAATCTATTTTAAGTACATTTAAATTTGGCAACAGCGCGAGCGACCCGAGTTCTGAAAGGCGTTTGGCCGTTGTTTGGCAAGCAACGAAATACGATAAAATTTAATTCGTAATAATGGTGGCGCCATCTCTCGATACAATTGTAGCATTTTTCTATGGGCTATGCCCACTGAGCGTCTATTCGGAGTAGTTAGGTTTATGCTATTAGAAAGATATTTATGAAAATTTGCACTTCAACGTAGGATCAATTTTGAACAACTTTTCCCATTTACACTTTTTGATATATCGTCAAATGACCCCACCACAGCTTATTCAATACCAGCTAGTCATCTGTCGCCGGCCTTCTTTGATCTCCCGACGTTAGGTCGAGGTTCGTGTAAAAACTGTGACTACAATTATTGTTTTAGCACTTTATTGCGGTACTACAGCGACTATATTCACACATTATTTCCACTTCACGCTCAGAACACGCTATATATGGCGACTAAATTTACTAAATCGGGAGAAATTCTCTGACAGCTCCGACCTCAACTGACGCTCTGACTGCTGAGCCGTTAAATGCCAAATGCGTGGCAGGCTATGCGCGAACCCCTCATTTCAAGCGGAGATAATTAGCTGGTATTGAATAAGCTGTGACCACACTTTTTGCTGATCACTTGACATATGTCAAAATCGATTTTTGGTTTATTGGACATGCTGAATTAATCCACAAAAAAGCTATTTTCGATATTTGAATAAAAATGTTCCAATTTGTTGCAAACATTATGCAGGTCACTAGCTATATGCCCGAACAAGTTCGTTTCAAAAATAACATTTGAATGGCTCAGATATTCTATGTATAAGTACAGTTAAGGGTAATTAATAAAAATTATATCTACTACCTACTCTTTGATACAGATAAAAAATTATGTTAAACATTTGTAAAGGTAAGTTGGTAAGTAAATTTAACTACTTTTATGTTTTAATTTACCCAAAAGCCTTATTCAATGTAAAATCTTAAAGTATTCACAGTTACAAAATTGCATAAGTCGAACAAACTAATGACTAAATAATTCTTTTGAGACCGAGAGTCTCGATATCTTAGTCTCGGTCTTGGTCTCGATAGGTAAGTCTTGGTCTCGGTCTCGGTATCAAATTTCTAGTCTCGGTCTGACATCGAGACCGAGACCGAGACTAGTCTCGTGGTCTCGCGAACCCCTAGCAAACAGTTTTCTTTGCTCTCGTGCGGTTTAGATTTTAAAGCCTGTCAAAATGTCAAAATGCCCGACTTGCAACTGTCAATATTTCGTACACCTAAAGTAAGGTATAGGATATTATACACGAAATGTGTTTAGATTTCTCTAGAGAGTCCAAAAATGTAGTAATATACAGGGTGTTCCATTTAAAATATATATAGAGTAGGTTTATATGTCAGCAAATTGTTAGTGTTTTATTTTATATGTAACTTAGAAAAAAACTTGGTTGCCAACCTTACATTTTGCTCTTTTGTTTACCTTGATATCTTTAAAAACAAAAAAGTTACAGCGAATGAAAATGTTATCAAGATAAATTGAACGCACGATACAAGAGTGTGATGTAACCTATTTTTTATCTACTAAGAATACTGCAAGTTTAAAATGATATTTTAAACAAAGATATCTTTCATGCTAGGCCACGACTTTTCTAAAACATAAACAGTTACATCATTAGTGATTTTTAAGTTGTTTTGTTTAATTCTTTTGTATTTATTTGTCTGGTCATCCAATATTTTTTTTAGCTGAGTATCAAAATCAAGCGACGACTAACTTTCAATCCTATGGACACCAACCTGAGACTTACCCACATCAACATCAACAAGAATTCGCAGAATATTACAGTGATGTCCCTAAAGATCCTAGGAGCTATCATCATACTCCTGAACCTGAATGGGATAAAACCACTAGGAACAGGGATAGTGATAGGGATAGAAACAGAGATATTTACCAGGTAATATCATAGCAGTAAAGTTATTGAGAATTGTTTAAGTCAGCATTTCATTCCATTGATATTCAAATTAAAATCGCTAAATACCGGTCGTAAACTATGGAGATAATTTAGGAAAACATTCTCATAAGCACATCACGTGTAGAGTATCCGTTTCACAGTTCTATAGGTATGTTCATATCTATATACATATGATAATGATAGTGTTCATAGCTATAACATTAGATTATTCATTTTCCAAACTATAGAAAAATGCCCTTATTATGTTGAAACTAACGTTTATAATAAGCTTCCAGCTGATATAAAATAATTATCTCACGTACTAGGAGGCTTTTTAAGAAAATACTTTTAGACAGTGTTGATAGAAAGTGTGTACACAATATCAATACGTTCTTGTAGTCTTGGTAATATATTTTAAGCGTTTTGAATAACGTTGATGTTCTGTTTCTATTAGCTGTGATTATTTGTGAATTATTTTATTATTATCTTTAACATGTTCATTTATTCTTGTATAAATTAAGTCTATTTTTAGTCAGTGGCAAACCGCTTTTTACCTATATTTTACGCCATTTTTTACCTATATTTTAATCTACACATTGTTTTAAGAAATATGAATTATTATAATAAATAATTGTTAGCTTCTACTTCTAAAATTTATTTTCTATACAACTTTGTACAGGAAAGAGAACATTCAGATAGGCGGGACAGACGATACTCTCGATCAGAAAGCAGAGATAGGGAAAGGCCAGTTAAAGAATATCATGAAGCTGGTAGAGATAGGGACCCATATGACAGAGAGCATGACCGAGGGGACTATAGGTAATTAGTAATAACTAAAAATTAACTTATGAAGTAGATTTTCTAATTTTGCAGAAAATTAGTCTAAGACTTGAAGAGTTAAAAACCCACATTAAGTAGTCCTTTTTTTTTGTTGAGATCTGACAGGGAAAGAATGGAACATGAATGGCCCGATGGCGATAGAGATAGAGATAGACCACACGAAAGGGAAAGGGGTAGAGAAAGAAGGCACGATGAGAATTACAGGAGGTCGGAGAGGTAAGCTACTTTCTTTCCTATGTTTGAAATGCTTATGCTAACAAAGTACACATAACATTTTGATCAGTGGTTGCAAATCTGAAACATTTACAATTCTGACAAATATTTTGTGCCTGGCTTGTTATAATCATTATCATGATTAGATTCGTTGCCTTCAGACTCGCGGAGATTTTTATGCTTTTGAGCTTCTACCTCTAGATCTCTCACCAAGTTCTTATCAAAGAAGTAATACTTTTCAGTAAGTTCATCCTGAAACAAACGATATGATACAGTTGGTAATAATTGGTTTAACATAGTTACAAAATTAACTTAAATTATTTTTAAAATTTATTATATTACAATAATTCATAAAAAACTGAAGATTTAATTGAAAAGCTAGCAAACGTAACCTTCTTCACAAATTTGTGATTCTTAATGGTCATACGACTTGTCTTTGGCACCATTCTGGGTAGAGTTATATTAAGGAAAACTTGAAAACCCTTTTTTATATCGCATTATTTCTCTTCGTTGTTCCACATTTTTTGCATCAATTGATAAAAACATATAAATATGAAACCGGAAACGAGCAGCATTTGTCGTCGATCTTTTGTCGTAGCAATTTGTTCACCATTTTCTCTTGTCATAACTTGTACTTTGGAAATTAAATTCAGTTTGTTTTTAAAAACGAATTTGACTGAAAAGGAAACTTAATTGGCGCAGTCGGTAGGATACTCAAAGTGTGCTTGTAATTAGTACCGGTAAAACTTCTGCTCTAGAACGCGATAATTAAAAGTGCGTTTGTATTAAGTGTTAGCGGAATACGTAACACAATTCCGGAGTGTGATAAAGCACAGGCATTTTAAGGAGCCTTGTATGTGCAGTGCACGGTTTTACAAACGGTGCTTAAGCGATCAAGCACGTTGGTTTCTACCATTTATTGATTGTCGGAACAAGCAATCCCCGGTCCGCAGAGTGCAGCAGAGGCCCCAGAACAAGCTTCACCTTCGAGAAGATTTAACTCGCAGTGAGTCGACAATTTGGAAACCTGTCTCTGTCCCACTTCCTCATCAAGGTTAACTGTTGAGCAAGTGCATCCAGAACCAGGGTACCAGGAGATTATATGACTACCAGAAAGTAAGAACTTTCTTCTGATGTTCTGTATTTTGGTGTTACATAATTAAGCCTAGTGAATCTTGTTTGTTAATTTATTAACATTTTTCATTTTCCGTTCTCTCTTTTAATTCAAATTTACAAATTTATTAAGAGATATAGAAATTAATTTGATGTCTGAAACTTATAAGCCTATCCCAGTACAGTAATTGTTGAGAGTGTTTCTCTTTTAAATCCTGTGAATAATATTGTTAACATGTCTGAAAATTTAAGAGCACGAGCTAACTTAATTCGACCTTTTAGCGGTGAATCGAATCAAGTAGAATATTTTATCAAGAATTGCGATTATTTTTATCAAATTTATTATACCGGTGATGAAGCTCAGAAAGAATTTGTATTTTCTGCAATTAATTCTAAAACAATAAACGATGCAGGATTATTTTTAGTTACGCGTCCAGATTTAGATACATGGGATAAAATTAAATTAGCTCTTAGATTAAAATTTGGTGATCAGCATTCTATAGAAAACTTAACTAAAGAACTTATACAAATGATTAGGCAACCTAAAGAAAATATTTATGACTATTTAGAAAAATTAAAAGCAATAGTTCAAAAAATATCTTTGAATATAAGTTTGGATGCAAAATTATGCCGCTGTTTCACAAATTTTGATTGGAACACATAAACATACGGCTATACAGAATTTGAAAGCTAATTCGCCTACTGAACTTAGAACGATTTTAATGGTACACAGACCTGATATTTTAGACAATGCAACACCTTTTGTATTAAATTATCAAGCTGATAAAAACCATTTACATTCCAAGAACGAAATGACTAAACAAAGCCAAAACAAACCTCTTGACCCAAAACCCATTTCACAAAATAATTATAGATCTTTTAAAAATATACCTAGTTTTCAAGCTTCACCAAAACCAATATTTCCTTCTTAGCCCATTAACATACAACAAAGACCAAATTGGCAACAAATGCAAAGATTTCCTAGATCTTCCGCAGTTTTTGGAAAAAACCCAGAAAGCCTTTGTATATAAACCCAATTTGCCTCTTGATAAACTGACACCCATGACCGGTGTGTCAATAATTCCAAAAAATTAATCACAGCAAAGATTCCAGAGCCCTAACCATTCAGGTTACAACCCTAATTTCTTCAGGTCCAACCCTCACGCAGAACCTCCAAGATACACTATCGAGGAAATAAATAATATTTTTTTTACTACTAACATGATAAACACCATTATTTACTCCATTCCTCAAATGAGAAGTAACATTTCTCACCCTAGGTAAATAATAATTTAAAAAAAAACCTAGGTCATAATGAAACGGAAAATATCAAAATGTCAAACTTGTTAATTTGACAACTAGTTGTCATTTCGGATTATTTGAAAAATGAGTAGGAAATGATTAATTTCAAAATCTAATCAATTCAAATAATGATAAGGATTGTATCAGTGCTATTAGTAAAAAAAATATATACAGTATGACTCACTTTTCATGACTCCCCATAATATTCTTATTAATAATGCGATTTTGTCAAAATTTAGATGGAAAGAAGGTACTTTGTATGTATGGAGTTGTCAGGAGATTATTAGCGTTTTTTGGCGAGTAACCACGGTTAACTACAAGTAATACTGAAGTAAGTGCCAAGCGGGCACCCCACCACAAATTGTACTGTCTGCTTCTGTCTTCGCCAAAATCCCTTAGTTAGATCTTGCATTGCTAGAAAAGAATATAGATATTTTGCATAGTTATTTGAAAATGATCAGTTTGATCAGTGCAGAACGTTTATACATATTTTTAATGACAGAATGGTGGCCTCTGGAGATAAGCAAACTAATGGTATTTTTTCGATGAATATGTTCAGGATACTTTATGCTGCCCAAATCCCATTTGGGGCACATTCGTGTAGGAATTCCGATGAGTATGAGGCTTCTATAGAAGAATTTCATGAACGTATAATTTACAAACTTCTTCAGAATGGAAAAACAAACATTTCACATGTTTAACGCTTCAAAATTAATCCGCCATGACTCCATCAAACCTCGAGTACCACACCTCGTCACGTATGTAAGTTGTAGTAAGCCGTAGTTGAAAAATGATGATGTAATAGTGACGTCACGAAACTTCCCCTCACTTACTACAATTAAATTAATCCTCCTGAAAACAAAGTAGTATCCTGTAGTATGCCGTGGTTAATTGTAGTTAGCCCGCGAAAAAACGCTTCTTGTTACGATATCTGTCAGTTAGACAACTGAACTTCCAGGCTACTTGATATTTCGAATTATTTGAAAAATAAGTAGAAAATCACTAATATAAAAATCAAATCGAATCAAATATGGTAATATATCAGTGTTAGTAGTAAAAAAAATTCTATATATACCTCGGTTGAGAAGGCCATTATTAACCTCGCACATTATATCCCTCGGCGCTACGTGCCTCAGGATATAAAAGTGCTCGGTAAATAATGGCTTACTTCTCAACCTAGGTATATAATATACCATTTTTACTACTAACATGATATATCACCATTATTTACTTCATTCCTCAAATGAGAAGTAACATTTCTCACCCTAGGTAAATAATAATATTTAAAAAAACCTAGGTCAATAATGAAACGGAAAATGTCATTTAAGTTGCAACACGTTTTTTTTATGATTGAACCCCAATTAATTTAAAAAAATGAACCTAGCCCCGGAGAGACGTATTGCAAAGCCCGGCCCCTGTCGTGGGGTCGTTTGAGCGCCACCCGTTCTAGCCAGCTAAACGGAAAAAGCTCGGCTGGTGTTGTACCGAGTGGCTAGATTCGCTCATAAAATTAACCGGTTCCTAATTTAGAACTATCAAAAAAAATGAGAATAATTATGGCACTATAATCAACCAACTTAACCTATCAAGAAAACACAATCTAAAAATTTAATGGACACTATATTTGCTACTAAATCCTTTTTTTTTGCAAACACAGCAACAATCTATCTGGAGAAAATGGTTATATTAAAAATATGGTTGAGTAGACAAAAGAATGTTAAATGACAAAGTAATTAATAAAATAAACAGAGTACAATATGAAGATTGTACGTACAGAGACCAATTCAGTTGGAAAACCTCGGTTCTATATGCCTTATCACTAAATGCACTAAACACTACTTATCAAAGTGATCACTTGACGCTTCTTACAACTAGGTATGCGTGGGCTAATAGCTGCACTGATGGTGATAATATGTCGCAATGAGCGGACACAATGATTAGATCAAAAAAAAACTTGAGAAGTTAATAAAAGCACCCGATCAGATTAAAACTATGGTTAGCTTGATTCATATGATAAAAAGATAGAATTCAGAGCAGTTATATCTGCCGACTAATGAATGAAAAAAATGAAGTTATCCAGCCAGCTCTTGACTTTTAAAATGAGAAAACAACGCAAAGCAATTAGATTAACTGGTCGGATAAACCAGTGAATAAATGTAAATTAAATTAATTAAAATCAATGAGCTACCTGAATTCAATGTTTGATTTATATCAATAAAAGCAAACGAAGAGTAAACATAAGAAACAATGAGACAAACTTATACCCAAATCCCGTCGTCGAACTCTGTCGAGGGCCTCTAGTAAGGGAACCACAAGTTAAGGGCCTTCGTCAGCCTTCCAGGGAAAAAAGTTGTGGACCTGCTTCTGGCCTTTCAGAGAAAAAGTTGCAGTTCTTTAATTAAACCTCTGGCCCAGCAGAAGAAATTGGTTCATCAAGTAAACTTCTGGCCCAGCAGAAGAACCCTGAAATAATCCAGTACGCATTAAATGAAGCCCCCTTACTTTAATAAAAATCATAGACCCCCTCCCTCTCTGCATAAATACATCTTCTTTATAAAACAAATTTTCCCAGATAAAAAAAAACCCATGGACTTACAGTGCAATAAAGCACATAAAAGAGATATTAAGGTTCTGGCAACTTGAATATAAAAAGATAGATATGAATCACCCCTAAAAGAATATATAAACTTCCCCATATGATCAAAATTAAAGTTGCATTAAAATAAAAATTCGGATCAGATAAAATGGAGTAGATAAGATAACACATGGGAAAAGCAAATGGCGTTATGTTCACAAAAAAAAATAAAAGGTAGATAAGCAATCAATTTCATTAATTTAGGCAAAAATGGTAGCGATATTTACCTCAGACTCGGACTTGAGGGTGTATTAGAGGAAATTCGACGGTCTCGGTCTTATGGGACGAACGAAATAATGGAAACAAAAAAATCTAGCAACATGTTGGTCACGTGCTTCATAGGCCACAGAAAAAGGGAATCCAGAGAAAATGCTTACCTAGTACAGCTTGTAGAGCCCGAAAAATCGGTCGTGTTAAAACACAAACAGAAACCACACGGTAAATCCCCCAGCAAATGGGTTGTATTATATCACAATACTCAAAACGTGCAGTTTCTCGCTATACTGACAAACGTTCCCCAGGCGAGCAAACTAGAAAAGACTTCTCCAACGTTCCGTCTTCCGTCAATTTGCCTTCGAAATTAAATACACAAGTAGTAATATGCTGAAAACTTGACGAGTGATTCGATACAAAGAATAATTCTAAGAAAATAAACGCCTTAATTCTCGCTTATTATGATGATAAATGACGGCGGAAGCCACGAATAGTGAGCTAAAATTAAATTCTTCCAGAAAGGCTAGGAATTGCTCTAACAGGAATAATAAACCTTCAAAAATCTAAATCGAGAATGAAAAACGCGCGATACATAGCCCCTCTCTATTATTCCGTGACGAAGATCACAAAAACTGCTACCAAAATACGGATCAACAAGTCAAACGCAGCGTTTTTTTTGCAGGCTAACAGAATTCTTTACAAATATAAATCGACTAGCTGGCTGATTACGATAATATAATGCAAATCAAGCCAAGTCATTTAAATAATAAGAACATACATCGCTTATCAACTAAAATAGATGGTCACCACCGATTCTAAAAGCTAATACGAATATATAGCTAATCTATACTTAAAATATAGTTAATTTTACATTAAGAAAAGAGGCAATTCCAAGCGAATTATTAAATTCAGAATTAATAAACCGATGAGTGCAAAATACAGCATCATTTTTTCCCTAAATGCGGCATATAAATGAAATTTTAAAATTGGCAAAATCGAACTGTTACAAAGTTTCAACTTGTTAGTTTGACAACTAGTTGTCATTTCGGATTATTTGAAACATGAGTAGGAAATGATTAATTTCAAAATCTAATCAATTCAAATAATGATAAGGATTGAATCAGTGCTATTAGTAAAAAATTATATACAGTATGACTCACTTTTCATGACTTCCCATAGTATTCTTATTAATAATGCAATTTTGTCAAAATTTAGATGGAAAGAAGGTACTTTGTATGTATGGATCTGCCAGGAGATTATTAAATTCATTCTGTCAGTTAGACTGTTTTAGACAACTGAACTTCCGGGCTACCTGATATTTCGAACTATTTGAAAAATAAGTAGAAAATGACTGATATAAAAATCAAATCGAATCAAATATGGTAATATATCAGTGTTAGTAGTAAAAAAAATTCTATATATACCTCGGTTGAGAAGGCCATTATTAACCTCGCACATTATATCCCTCGGAGCTACGTGCCTCAGGATATAAAAGTGCTCGGTAAATAATGGCTTACTTCTCAACCTAGGTATATAATATACTATTAATCTACTAGTTTAGTGGAGTTTGACCAACAACAATTCGAAGAAGAAATCCCCAATCAAATTGAATTTTTAAAATTTTTAGAATTAGACATTATCTATGTTGGGGTTTGGAACCTTCGGCAACATGCACTAAAACTGAGCTTTATCCACAATACCGAAACAGAATTTTTCCCATTACCTACTACAACAAAAGAAATTAAATCATTCTTAGGATTAATAGGACATTACAGGAAATTTATCAAGAACTTTGCCAAAATAACTAAACCCATGACAAACTGTTTGAAAAAAGGTAAAAAAATTATCCATGACAAAGAATTTTTATATGCCTTTCAAACATGTAAACAGTTACTTATGAATGACACAACATCCCGACCTTAACAAACCTTTTCTGTTAACTACTGATGCAAGCAATTTTGCCATTGGAGTCACAAGGCCCCATTGGAAACGACCTTCCCATAGCTTACGCTAGTAGAACTCTCAATCCCGCTGAATGTAATTATGCAACCATAGAAAAGGAATTGCTAGCCATTGTCTGGGCAACCAAAACTTTTCGTCCGTATTTGTTTGGACAAAAATTTACCATACTTTCTGATCACAAACCGTTACAGTGGTTATTTTCAAGGAAAGAGCCTAACTCTAAGTTGCTTCGATGGAGATTGAAACTGTCTGAATATAACTACGAGATTAAATATAAGAAAGGTACACTGAATGCCAATGCAGATGCTTTGTCTAGGATTCCAATAAGAAATAATGATATAAATATAAACGGAGCTATATAGGAGATATATTAGGAGAGCAATATACGAAAAAACATTTGAATTTATTCGCTAAACAAATTATATTTCGTTACTCATCTAGCAACGAATATCATAAAACTATAACGCAAATATTTGATGATAAAACGAGAATTCAATTTTTTATTCCAAATAATCCAAATCCACAAGGTGTCAAATTAATCAAGGAATATATGCCGCCCAGTACTTACTGTCTCTATTTTAAGAACTATTCCCTAGAACCAATAATTCTTAATATATTAAAAGATAATTTTGATAACAAGGGATATACATTATTAATTTCTAACAGTTTAGTAGAGGACATAGTAGAGCTCGATATCCGTAAAGAAAAAATAAAACTATATCACGAAACAAAAACATCGCATCGCGGAATTACTGAAAACGTAGCGTCTATTAAGAGAAAATTCTATTGGCTTAATATTGAGAAAGACGTACAAAACTATGTTAAGGCTTGTGCAATTTGTAACGTTAGTAAATATGAAAGAAAACCATATAAAATAATATTTAAACCCACACCCATAGGATCGAAACCTTTTGAACATATTTATATTGATACCTATACCATTGATAGAGAAAAATTCTTAACTATAATTGATAGCTTTTCAAAATTTGCACAAGCACTTCCCATATCAAGCGCTAACTATATCGAAACAATTACCTAACTAATAAATTTCTTTAGTAACCATGGTATTCCCCAGAAAATAACTTCGGGTAATGGTACCGAATTCAGAAACGTTAATATGCAGGAGCTATGTACTCTTCATAGAATAGAATTTCACTATACTACTCCGCATTCTCCAAAGTCTAATAGCCCTATTGAAAGACTTCATTCTACCTTAAGAGAAGGTATAACAGCCTTAAAATTATCTAACCCAAGCAAAACAATTCGACAACTCATGCGCATTGTAATACTTAATTATAACAACAGTATACACTCTTTAACTAATCATACACCTTTTCAAATAATTAAAGGAGACATAAATTACTCTATTCCAATTGAAAAATCAAATCCGGAAATAATCGCAGAATATATTAATGACTTGAGTGAATCATTTAAAATATTAAACGAAAATCTTTTCATTGATCAAACTGAAAAACGAGATAAAATATTGTTTAAGCATAATAAAAATAGAGAGGATGAACCTAACTTAGATGACCCAATTTTAGTAAAGTCTCTAAAAAATAAAAATAAAAGCGACCCTCTGTATAAAATTGCCGATAAAACCAAAATTAATAAACAACGTTAAAGTCTCTAAAAAATAAAAATAAAAGCGACCCTCTGTATAAAATTGCCGATAAAACCAAAATTAATAAACAACATGTAAAACGCCAATATGTAGCTTTAAAGGAGAAACCATTAACTTAACCATTATTAACAAACAGTATTCCATAAAGGTCAATTTTATATTTACGTGAATTGTATAAAAATAATTTTTGGAAAAATTGACCCTATGGTAAAATGGTGTTAGTATCTCCGAGAAGAACCCCTAAGAAAAGACATTTTAGTTATTTAGTTTAGATTGAAATTTAGACTAATATAAAAATGTACATACATTTAGAGTAATACTATGATCTGTTTGTAAATTTATTTAATATTACGGTTCAAATGGAATTGCCGAAAGCTGGAAAACTTTAAACAACCCCATTTGTCCTTTATTAATGAGGGAGGAGTTATATTAAGGAAAACATGAGAACCTTTTTTTATATCGCATTCTTTCTCTTTGTTGTTCCTCATTTTTTGCATCAATTGATAAAATATATAAATATGAAACCGGAACAACAACGAGCAGCATTTGTCGTCGATCTTTAGTCGTAGCAATTTGTTCACCATTTTCTCTTATCATAACTTGTACTTTGGAAATTAAATTTAGTTTGCTGAAAAGAAAACTTAATTGTAGCCATTAATTTTTGCTACTTGCGAGCATACATGTCAAGTCCATTATGAAATTCTTGTTTGCTTATATATGTGTCGATGTTATAAGAACAAGTAACATTTGCCAAGAAACGTATATTTTCGTCGTAAAAACAAAACAAAAATTGAAGGTATATTTTTTTAACTGCCAAGACCATAAAAATACACACATGTTTATTTTCTTGCTATCTAAATTATGGTGCTGGATATAAATCGCTGTGTATTCTTGGCATCAGTACAAATTTGCTTCTTTATTTTTTTCCACCGAACACATCTACAAACATAGATATATATGTGTAAAAAATGCACTTGTATAAAAAAAGTAAATATCTTTTTATTGGACTACGGGAAATACTTTTCAATCAGTTGCGACGGCATCGGCATTGTTGGGGAAACACCCCAACATGTGTATTAACTTATCGTTTTTCACCGTATAGTTAGTTCTCTGTAATTGTCTTTCAATAAAAACTTGTGTACTGTGTTTATTTACATCATATGATATATTGTTATATATGTACTGTTGTATTTCTGCACTTGATATTTTTGCATTTATATTGATATTTGTATATTTGTTGTATTGTGTATTTTAAGAATATTTCAGAATGACTTATGAACAGTTGAAGGCACAGCGAAGCCACAGCTTACCAAACTATCAGCTATCCAACTCTTAGAGCTTGAACGGTATGCGCATTCCCTCGCGCAGGCCGCCATTTTGGGTTAAAACCTCTCGAATTCGACAGTGTGGGCTCATCGCTCGTGGTCGTGTCAGATGAGTTGTTTGTGTTAGCCAGTGTCGTAGTTACACTTTATATATTTTCTAGTTACAGTGATTAATAGTTGTGTACGTTCTTGAACAAGTTACTAAAACAGTTTGCATTGCACATGGTGGGCAAATAAGCGAGGTAAGCGGCTGTATTTCAGACACTACTAGTCGTAGAGACTTGCGGTAAAAAATTATATAACCAAAGTGACCAATAGAAAACACTGGAAATAATTTTCAAGTTTATATCTCTACCGCTAGGGGGTGCAATAGCTATGGTCGGATAGAAAAATGCATTTTACTCAAAACTGTTCTATTATAAGTTGATAAAAGAATACCACCACTGTAATTCTCGTGAAATTCTGCATCTTTTTTGTTCATCACTTTTGATTGTAGGGCATGAAATAAGGGCGGGGGGGAAGAGAGAAGTCTGACCGATTGATATGCCTATAACTCAACATTTTTTAGCAAACTAGGTCTCGTTTGAGAGAGGAAACCTTGCTTATTAAGAACAAAATATACCCATGACAAATTGGTATTTGCTGCTCTCGCTAGGAGGCGCCAATTCAAGAGTTCATGGTTTTTAAAATTTTTCTCCGAAATTTCAAATATAATGGATACCATTCTTTTAACAGAAACAGAAAGTAGATCAAATTTGCAGGAAAAATCCTCTAAACGGCATATCGATAACTTCACGCGTTCAGGAGTTATTGCCAGAAGAGCATTTTTTAACAATGCATGCATTGAATAAACGAATAAGTTTCGAACTTCTGTGGTCAAGCATGCCATGGCTATTATAAAAAATACATATTATCAAAAATAATTATTAAACAATGATTTAAAGGACCGAATTCAAATAAAACATTTCAATTTAATGTCTCATGTGTTCAAACCGCCTCCCATCATGTTGCACACATTGTTTCAATCTTTGTTGGGTGGAGAAAATTGCCACTTCGATTTCAGCCGCTGGCAGTTGAAGAAGAAGGATATGGTAATTAATGTAGTCTTTTAAAATATTACGAACAGTAGTTCGTGCTATACCCAAGTTTGAAGATAATGCCCTAGTTCATAATCTTCCTATCTGCCTATTATACTCTATGGACATTAATAATAATATTGTCTTCAGTTCTTCCATTGCCACACCTACAGAATTTAGGACGAAGAAAACTGCCAGTATCGCGTAATCGCTGTGCCAAGAGTGGAAAAAATTTGACTTTTCTTTCAAAGAAGTTTGTTTTTCATTTCTACGGCCTATTAGATGTGGAAAAGTATAAAAACATACGTGTGAATTACTGAGTCCGAAATTCGTCAGAAAAAGGGCAAAATTTTGATTTTATTCTACTCATATTGCCAAATTTTTGGCTGATATTTTAATTTAGGAGAAAGGTCACGATATAACTATTATACTAAAACTGAGTACCTATTGTTGCACCAAATTTCGTAAAATATTGGAGCAGTCCTAAGTCATAATTTACACATTTCTGAGCTTATTTCCTATTATGTTATTATTATAGTATCATTAATGTTATTTTCATGATTAACCCAAACAGTAGAGGTTATGATAATTAAAAATGTCAATTACTGGAATGTGAGACCCTAGTGAATCTAGTAATTGACAACCATGTCGATCACTGGCTCGTTAAGAAATTTTCTTTTTTGTAGCTTAACGGTTTTTGCAGTCACAACACTGTTTGTGACTGCCAATACAAACATTTTTACGGAAAACCGTTTCTGGTCAGTTATTGATTGACACAGTGTCAATCACTAGGGTGTCAATATAAGTTTTATAAGTAAGCGTATTTATTTAGCAATTAATATTTTACTAATTAACTTTTCTATTTTTAAGCCTAATGTTGTTATTTTTAATGTAAACAACAATTGTAATTACACACTTGCCTGCATTATTTATGTATTTTTTTTTCTGTCAATAACTGGCATGTCAATCATAGGAATTTTCTTTTATTTGCATGTCAATTACTAGGTCCAAAAATGGACTTATAAAAAAATTAATTTTATGCAAAAAATAGCATTTTAATGCCTGTTTTTATTTAATTTCTGATTAATAAGCCCTCCAGAATTTAATGGCAAAATTAGCTCTAATATTGTCAATAACTGGCAATTTACCTTATGTTACAAATTACCTGAAACAAATTAATTGTTTTAATAGTTATTTGTGTTTTTAGAGCGTAAAATAACGTAATGCCGCTTGAGAAAGAATGTTACCGCGTGACGCGTAACGGAGCGCGTTAACCTTTCGAAAATGGCAATCTTACTTTGCGCTCGAAAAATACACAGAACTTTTTCTACAGCCGCATTTTTTAAAATTAAATGCACATTTTTTTCTATACTTGTTTTGAAGCTTGCAAATGACTGTCATTGTTGCATATTATATTCGGGCATATTTAGAGCAGGAGTGCAGCAACAGCTGTAACCAACGCACGACTGTCATGTATTTACTTTTGGTTGCCATGACTATTCATAGCACACTTGACGGAAAAAGTGAGAATTTTCTTTTCCATGTAGACCGTAAAATAATAATGCCGCGGCAGCATTTTAAGATCTTTTACAGTCATAGTCCACTATGCTATTTTAGCCGCTTCTGATTGGTGGGTTAACATCACTTTCAGTTTATCTACGGTCCAGTCAGTTTGTTCCAATAGGTCTAGCTAGTCTAGTGGTCAGATTCTGTGTTTGGAATATAGACGTCCCGCGTTCAATTCCCGTCGGGGGGAAAGACAAGTTTTGTTTATTTTTTTAAGGTTATGTTTGTTTCTTGTTGTAAATTTGAGTTAGTTTCAGTTAGTTTTGTCTGGTTGCGCTCCGAAGCGAGCGGAGGGCCATGCCTGAAGAGTTATCAGTACTCTAAAGTGACGTTAACCCACCAATCAGAAGCGGCTAATATAGCATAGTGGCGTAGGACTCCTTCATTTGAATTTAGTAATTAGTTATTTTGCGCACGGCTGTAGAAAAAAACAATTATTGTAGAGGGTGGCCCGTTTAAAAGGGGCCTATACCTTATCTCAAAAATTACGAGGGTTGCAAAAAAAAATACAAAAGTTGTTCCTAGTAAAATGATCTTTATTTTTTTTTATATTCTTTTAATCGTCATACCAACCAAAGTTAAATTTTTTTCAATGAAACACCCTATATTTTATTAAATTTTGGAGTTTATTTAAAATTCTAAGCATATTTGATGTAGGATGTTATACCTCTAGAGTTAGTACTTTCAAAGCTATAAACAGTTGAAAATCGGATCTTTGGCTACTTTTTACCCTGGTAGCAAGAAGACCATTAGAGATTGAGTAAAATGAATTCCACATTCCTATCTTAACTTTTCAAGAGCTTAACGGTTAAACAGATGCGAGGAAATCTACACATGTCAAACTTGCATGGCATATTTAAAAGCACATCAAAATTTGGATGACACCTCCCTTTATATATTTTTTCGTGCATATGAAAATGCTTCCAAAGATATATATACGAAAATTTGAAGAATCCCCACGATGACTTTGTTGCTTTTATAGCAAAAATTGAATCTATTTTTCAAAAAAAATTTGAACGATTTGTTGTGCTGCCAAATATTTGCCAAAAGTTATTAAGTATTTCTCAAACAGCTTAATTTAGCCACGTTGGCCCGAGTTCCGCAAGAATTTTGTTATTCAATTAGTTAGGAGATATTATACTTTAGAAGATTTTAATAAAAACTTTAAAAATATTAATAACAATAAGCTTATTGTATGGAATAATTATACTTTTTACTTTTAAATAGGTACATATCTGATAACAAACCTATTTTATACCTAAAATAGTTATTTTTGTTAAATAAACAATTTTTCCAATGATTTCAGTGGTTTATATTTCCTTTCTTCCCGCTTAAGACAATATCTTACATAAAAAGTATGCATAGGTACCTATATTTAAAACAAAAAATTTATATCCCTTTTTCCTTTCAGCGAGAATGTAGGTACACAAATATACAAATAAAAATTAACAAAAACCGTTGATTGAATGCAATCAACGCTAAAACTAAAAAAAAAATAAGATATAATATCAAAACTCCAATCCTGTCTATTAAACATTGAATATTTCATATCCCGGCCCTGTGTTTTAACCTGAAAAGGCGCCGACGAGAGTCGGTTAGCTGATTGTTTGATAAGCTGTAGCGAAGCATTGTCAAGGGTAAAATCACACGAATAAGTAACTGGATGCAAGCAAATGCAGACAAAGAAAATAATGTTAAACATTTTGTTTTAAAGCACGATAGATTAGAACATGCCTTCAGTAAGTATAATCAAATTCAAGACTCGATTGAATGTATCCCGGGGTATGAAACACTTGACGCTGAAATTCGTGAGAAAGTGGAACAGACTTGCGATGATTTATTAGTTCATATACAAGAATGTATTGAGAAGTTAGTTCCACCCACTCAAGTTGTTCTAAATTCTCTATGTGTAGTTGAGTAAAGCCCCCTCTGTAAGACTACCTGAGATAAAAATCACTCCTTCCACTGACAAAATTTCTGTATGGAATTTATTTATACAATTGTTTGAAACATTAATCACAGATAATACTTCAATCAGTAACATTGAAAAATGTATGTACTTACCTAAAGTCATTTTTGAGAGACGAACCCTTAAAAATCATTGAAAGTCTTCTCGCAACAATTGATAACTTTGAAGTTGCAATTAACTTGTTAAAAGAAAGATATGAATATAAATTATCAGTGATTAATTTTTTTTATGGTAGTGGCACACACTACAGGGAGATCCTATGGCGCTCGACGAGCGGTTTGTGTGCGAAGATGTTGATTTACACGGTTCTTGAATAGTTACAAGTTGTAGTTAGGGGGACACAGATGTCCTGGGATTGAGTTCCACAGTGATGCAGTGCGCCAGACAAAGGAGTTCTTGTAAAGCGATGTTCTAGGTGTTTTCAGTTGTACGACGAACTGGTGTGCTCCTGCTGTCGTGACTATCTGACAGGCGTTGCCAGGGGCGGGATGAGGCGGGCCAAATCCTGAAGCACATTTTATTTCATTATTAGAAATAGACTCTGTTATAAAATGCACTGATCGTAATTTAAGACAATTTGTAACCGCTCTAAAGAAAAATCTTGATTTAATTAACAATCTTAATTACTCTTACGAAGAACTCTGGGAATTTCTTTTAATTTATCTGTTTGAGAAAAAATTAGACTTTGGCACTCGTAAAGCTTTTGAAACAGAACGTGATATTAAGATGTTGCCAAATCTTGCTCAATTTCTTGATTTCTTACACAAAAGGTGTACAATTTTAGAAAACTTGTCTTCAGTAGAAAGTACTCAAAAAACTCCCACAAAAGGAGTCTCATTGATGCCAATAATCCGCAGGTTTGAGCAAAACTACAAAATAAATCAACTCTTTGCAGCTTTTGTAATATATGTATACTACTATACTTCTGAAAAATTTAGAAAATTAAACTTGTTTAATAAGCAGAAATTCGTACAAAGTAAAAGACTTGGTTTCAACTGTCTCGGTACTAGTCATTCGAGAAGTCAATGTGCCTCAACCAAAGGATGTTCTTTGTGCTGTCAGAAACATCATACTTTTTTACATACCTCTCAAGTTCACACACCTCAAAACGGTTTTGATTGCCAAAGTTCTACCACTTTTTCAGATGTTTTTAACAATCCAAATTCAGCAGCCCACGGTAGTCAAAACAATCTGCCTATAAATAGGCACCCCCCCAACAGAAGTCAGTCAGGTCTCTTCCAAGATCGTGGCACACTGCCACCTCAAAATAGGGACCCCCTCAGAATAGAGGCCCCCCTTTTAACGCAATTGCAGAAAATCGGTCCCAGAACACTAATTCACTAAATTTATCTACTCTGAAATAAAAATTATCATGTTTTGTTAGCTACAGCCCGTGTCACTATGTTTGCTGCTAATGGACGACGTCCTGTTCAAGCAAAAATTCTCTTAGACTGCAAGTCAGAACTCTTGTAACCAATCACCGTAGAGAAGCTAAACTATGTTGCCTACAATAAATCAATATAGGTGGAATTTCTCAAGGTAATATGATGTCAAATAAGATGGTTGATGTGAGGCTGTACTCTAATGTGTTTAATAATAGAAGTTTTAAGTTGACTTGCGCTGTACTCGACAATAAAACTTGAAAACTTTCGCAAGTCCCTTTATAAAGATAAAATAAATATCCCCAGTCAGTTTAGGTTAAGTGATCCTTATTATGCTTCCCCATCCGATATCGACATGTTGATTGGTGCTGATCTCCACTATGATTTGATTTTAGATGGGGTATATAGGTTAGGCAAATACCTCCCCGTTTTGTTTCTAATTATTGTTTGAAAAATCGTTCAACTCATCTTAGTGTTTGTAATCCTGCACGTAGAGATCTGTACGGTGGTGTTTCTCTGTTTGTTCAATCCTCTGAACGAAATTATCTTAATAATCTAGTCGATCTACCCCTCAAGTCACCTTCTGAGCATAAAAGGCTGGGTGACTCATTCTCTAGTGCTAAAAAAAACGGAATCGTTCGTACCATAACCAAGGGACAAAGTATGGTTAACCTGCCTTACCGGATAATAATGATACTGAATGATTTTAATGTAGTTGACATGATGTGAATTGTTGTACTTCGATAAGTGCACTCTATTAACGCCCTTGTTCCTATGCGTGTTTTTAGATTTCTTTGTGTACTTTAATAAGTCCATTCTTTATTCATGCGCTTGTTCCTATGCGCGTTTTTAGAATTCTTTGTGTGTTTGGTTTCTGCGTGTCTTTAATAAACCCAAGGCGGTGCAGCCGTCGTTCCACTTTATATTTAAAAAATTATTCCCTTGTTTGTGTTCTCTAAAATAGAATGTATTTATCGATTGGAATTTTTACTCTCTCTCTTTGTCGTTAATGAAGGTGGGTTCTTCATGGCGGGGGAATATGTTGGGGAAACACCCCAACATGTGTATTAACTTATCGTTTTTCACCGTATAGTTTGGTGATAACACCCTGTATGTCCGTAGTATGATTGAGTCATAATTCAAACCCAACTAAATTTAGCTGGAGTGAGGTAAACAGCAATTTGTGCATTTAAAACATTGTATTTCAGTTACTCCTTTGTCCGAGCCTGGATTGTCGGTAGAGTAGATCCCATTATATGAAACAATCGCTGGAAAGCAAGTTTTCACTCCATCAATTAAATCGTTATTAATCGTTCTTAATATAATATATCTTTGTATCTGTCAATGCTGTGTAAACAACAATATGTCAAATAAGGAAAAACCATGTTTCTACCCTCTCAAATGCATCCGCGTCCTCGTCATTTTCCCGCTCTGTTCTCCCTGTCCGCGCCGGTAGGAAAAATTAGATTTTTAGTGCTCAACCGTTAAGCATCGATCCAGTCATCGCTCTGCTTGAATTTTGCGCCAAGAGCATCTACCTAGCCATAGCTCTTTGTTTGCACAGTTATTTAGAAAAGATCTGCTGTACTCTGTGTGCTCTTTTTTCAACACTGAATTAAGGACTCCGAGCGTTTTAACGCATTTTCTCGAGACAATATAACTCGCAGCGTCTCTTCTGATGAAGATAGAAGAAGGTAAAATGGCGGTTGGAAACTGTAGTGCTCCTGTACTCAAGGAATCAAATATTCGTATATATACATCTCTGGTGAAGTTAAGTGGAGCGAATTATAGAAGAATCAAAGTAAAAAGATATTTAGTGTGACCGGAAAAGCAGTCAGTAGAAATTTTGAAATAAAGAAAGTTTGATTAAATTCAGTAAAGAGAGAAGTTCATGTTAGATTCAAATAATCAAGACGTTTTGTTAGAAGTTAGACATTTACTCATAGTTAACCGGAATACAGTTTTTAGTTTTATGTGTGAAAGGATGAATTCATGAAAGTAGTTAGAAAAATCATTATATATATTAATCATATTTAATGCAAATTAATTCTTGCATTATTAAAGTACATAATACCTATAATACGTGTTTCAATTTACACCCTATGAATACAACCCCACCAACCTATTCTGATACAGTCCCCTAATTAAAGTGGTTAATTATAAAGTTATGTTGTGGTGATAAATAATTTAAAAATTAATCTGTTTTACCGGCCAGGCCTTGTTGTTTTTGGTGGGCAGCGCCAATATTTATGCGCTAGAAATATTTAATATATTATATATTTAACACAATTATATATTGTGACATTACGTTTTCACGTTCGTTGTTGACGCTTACTAAAAGATTTTGAATTTTTTTTTACTTTATATAGTAGTTTGGACAATGCCAAACATTGAAAATGTTGTTCATAATATTATTTAAGGTTCCGCGATGAACGTGATGATAGAAAACGGCCAAGAACACCGCCAATACAGAGCCCCAAGCGGCCTCACTCACCGCCACATTCTGAACAGAATAAAGACATGGTAACTCCTGCAGGGCAAGGCGATCACGCTTCTGTCGAAGAAGAATTGGAAAAGTCTAGGAAAGAAACTAGAGATGAAAAGATTAAGAGTCCAGAAGATGACGATAACACTAAAGAGGTGAGCAATTTTCTTTTTAATTCTAAAGTAAGTTAATTACATACTTGCTTAATTTCAATTTTGGCTTTACATTGTACTCCATTGGACCCTTTAACTTGCTGTAGTATCTCAGTATCACCTTTTCAGCACTCAAAAACGATTTTCAAACCGTTAAAATGAATTGAGGATTCTTCTCAACCAATTAGTTTGGGATTAATAATTATTAAACCAATTTCGGGTTACTCTACATTCCACACAAATAATTTTATACGAGGTTCAGAACGAAAGTAATAATCAAGACGAGTCAATTGAGAAAGCATCCAAGGCGTAAAATGTTAATGGTTTGAAAGGTGCATCTAGTTAACGCTTTATATACCGAATATAAGGAAATATATCCGAAAAATACAATGAATAGTTTTGGCGGTAGGATCCTTGTGAAATATCGTTGAATAATAATACTAGGAATAATTAGTACACTGCTTTTAGATGTTTCAAAATAATTTAATGAGATATTTTTCTCTACATATGTTTCGGCTTGATGAGGCCTTTATCAAGAGTAGTTGTATACTATCATATTGTTATACCCTACTAAACCGCCTGACGGTATTTTGTTTTTATTGCACTGTCAATTATGCAGGTGTTTAAAGAGCAGGTTAGTTGGTCGTTCGTATTTAAAACGTCTGTTTTTTGTGACTTTTGGATTTCTAGGTACTCCAAATAGTTCAGCCTTTTGCTTTTTGTTTCGGTGTGTAAAAGTTTGACATTATTCGTATCTGTAAAATGGTTATTTTCTATACAATGTTTTGCTATGCCAGAGTTTTTAATATTAAGTAAAAATCGATTTTTTTGTGTTATTTAAGTTTCGACCAGTTTGTCCTACGTATACAGCTTCACAGTTCTCTTCACCCTATTTATTTTGTAAACACCAGATTTAGCTGTTTGTCAATTTTGTCTTTATTGTTTATTAGTCTTTTCCCTAGATTATTCTTATTAATCTGAATTGTTTTACAATCCAATTTGTTAAATTTTTTTGAAACTTTATCTGTAGTTTTCGGAATATAATTGATAAATTTAAACGGCTTCTTTTCTAATTCTAATCTAGGGTTATAAAATTATTTAGTTAAAATGTTCTTCTGTTTTTTCTTTATTAATTTGTCGATCAAAGTGATCTTATAACCGTTATTAATTGCAATCTGTTTGATAATGGATACTTCTTTTTTGAAACTCGCCGAGTCTAAGGGAAAGCTGAAAAGTCTATGGATGAGACTATGAAAAGCGGAAAGTTCTACTTGTCAAGATTGGTTAGAGTCTTTATGAATTATTGCATCTGTTGTTGTTGGTTTCCTATATATATCAAATTTAAGCGAATCTCTTGTTTTTGTAATCTTTATGTCCAAAAAGTTTAAAATGTTGCTAGATTCTTTTTCCATGGTAAATTGAATTCTATTGTTTAGGGAATTTAAAAATGTTAAAAAGGTATCTAAGTTTCTGTTGGTTCCTGTAAAGATGCAAAATATGTCATCCACATATCTACCCCAAAAAAATATATTTCTGATTACTGAATTGTTGGTGTTGAATAAATGCTGTTCAAAATCAGCCATAAAAATCTCGGCAAATATAGGTGAAATTGGAGAACCCATTGGTAAACCATTAATTAATTTTTTGAATATTTCATAATTATACTGGAAATAATTTTGATCTATACATGTACGAATTATTTATTTATTTATTTATTTATCAACAAGGCTCTCTTACAGACAGACGCAGCTGCCCAATAACAAGAAAGCACAATATAATATAAAAAAAGTAAGCTAGCAAACAAATCATTAATTATAACATATAAATAATGGTATTTATTTTAACCGAGGTATACAATTAACTAATGATCCGTCTCAGATGTCCCTTAAAACGACTAAGGGTTATATTAAATAAATCGATATGTGGGTATAAATTCGTAAAGCTGTTATAAGTACGTGTACACCTAATGATTGGAGAATTTGATAAATAGTTAGAATAATATCTAGTTACAACAAAAGTAGGTCTATTACGAAGAATGTAAGAATTGCTATTAAAAGATAATCGATCCAATACATATGTGGATTCAGTCAAATTATGTACAACTTTGAAAACAAATATTAAATCAAAATTTCTTCTACGAACTTCAAGAGACTGCATATTATATAACTTTAAATTATCATAATATGTCATGAAATGCCGTTGCCTATAAAATCTATAATTTAACGTATTGATAAATTTGCGCTGTACACTTTCAAGTCGATCAATATACTTAAAGTACATTGGGTTCCAGATTGTTGTGGCGTATTCAAGCACTGGTCGTACAAGGGTATTATACAAAGTTACTAAAGATTGGATGTTACTGAAGCCTTTGGTTGCTCGAAAAATAAAACCAAGATTTCTAAAAGCCTTCCGTACAACATTTTCAATATGAATTTCGAACATAATCTTAGAATCCAGCATTACACCTAGATCTTTCACACAGTCAAGATATTTAAGTTTAAAGTTATTCAAATAAAGATCACATTTAAGTTGCCTATGTAAAGGTTTTCTAGAAAATAATATACAGTTGCATTTTTCTGAATTAACAACCAGACGATTTAAGGAACAATAAGTCATAAAATTAGTCAGCTCATACTGTAAGGTAGCAAAATCAGTAATCGAATTTATTTCTTTTGAAATTTTAAGGTCATCTGCGTATAAAGAGTATGCACTATTAGGAAAGCACTGTCCTACATCATACAAGAAGATACTAAACAGTAAAGGACCCAGGTGCGACCCCTGTGGCACCCCTGAAGTAACTTTAGTACACTTAGATTTAACTCCATTTACAACAACATACTGAGTTCTTTCGCTAAGGTAGCTTTTAAAAACTCTAAGCAATGCACCGTGCACACCAAAATTTTCAAGTTTTATAAAAAGTGTTGGATGGTGAACTTTATCAAACGCTTTAGAAAAATCAGTGTACACGGTGCATGTCTCAGCGCCCTTTTCCATATTTTCACTTAAAAAATTCACAAAGGGTACCAGATTGGTTATTACTGACCTTTTCTGAAAAAACCCGTGTTGATTTATGTCAATGGACCACTTAACCTCAAAAAACAATTGCTCCAAGATAAGTTTTTCAAACAATTTTCCAAAGTGACTTAAAAGAGATATCGGGCGATAATTTTTTACAGAATTTTTATCACCTGACTTATATATAGGGACTACCTGGGCCACTTTCCAAAGCTTAGGGTATTTACCAGTGGATATAGATTGGTTATAAAGTAAATATAAGGGCTCACATAGAGAAGGACACAATTTTAGAAATAAAGAAGGAAAACCATCCGGGCCAGGGCCCTTTTTTATATTTATGGAGCACAGTGCTTTCCTTATACTATCTTTATCAATTTGATTTATGGTAAAACACTTTTGAGAAGGAATCTGATTAATAAGTGATGGAGTGTCACATGGCTCAAACACACTGCTAAAACACTTTGAGAATAATTCACATATATCGTTATTATTGAAAGCATGCTGTGTTTCTAGAGTCATATTTAATGGTAAGCTTTTTGTGTTTTTCTTATTGTTAATAAAAGACCAAAAATATTTTGTGTCATGTTTAAGGTTGTTTTCTGTTTTAGCAATATACTCTTTATAATCCTTACTAATATTTATCTTTACAGTTTTTCGTAAATTTGAAAAATGTTCATAGTCAGTGTCCCTCCTGTATAATTTCCAAGTTTTATGCGCTTTTACTTTGTTTTTTATTAAGTTAATAGTGTGCTTGGAAAACCAAATCGGATAATGATTTTTTTTAATTTTTATTTTTGGTATATGCGAATCAACCACGTTTCCCAACTTCTCATAAAAACATTCTAGGTTCTGATCTATATCGCTGAGAGATAAAATGTTATGCCATTGAAAAGAGTTAATTTTATGATTTATAATTTGGTAATTGGCTTTAGAAAAATTTAATTTTTCATATGTGTTACACACAAGTCCTTTCTCATACGTTAGATCTAAATTCACCTCCAGCGAGACATGATGAGCATCTTCGAGCACCAAAGGACTACCACATCTTATTACCTGAGTGTTTAGGGAATTAGTTACTACAAGATCTAATATTCTATTTCTTATATTAAAAATATGATTAAATTGTTTTAAGCTATTAAAATGATAAAAGTCCACAAAACCTTTACTACATGGGTCAGTGGCGTTGCTAGGAAGCAAAACGTTGTTATTATTACGCGACCAAGTTAAATTAGGTAAGTTAAAATCACCTATTATTAGAACATTATTATTTATTTTATTAGTTAATATTGACTCTAATTTGGAAAAAAAATGTAAGTAGTTATTAAGCGATGCATGAGGCGGTATATAAACCGTGCAAATCAACAAGACCCTACCTCCTTTCAACGCTACACTTACCCATAAATCTTCTATTATTTGGTTTGAGTTACACAACCTTTGAACTAGTTCAGAACAATGATCATCACGAACTGCAAAAATAACACCACCACCATCACTCTTTCCACTAGCTAAAGCACTGCGATCCAGTCTAAAAACATTGTAGCACGGAGGAAATAATTCAGAGGTCAAAACCTCCGGCTTTAACCAAGATTCTGTTATGGATATACAGTCATACTGAGCTGCACACACAGACTGATAGAAGTCAACTGTTTTTGTCCTAAGGCCTCTGGTATTTTGATAATATATTGAGAAGTCATTATTTAAAGCCATGATATTTAAATTTCAATTAAAAAGTTGAACCTCTTATCAGTCTATTTGCTCAAAGAAGAGAGAACTTGGTCACTAGACACATGAAAGGCTCTGCTGTTGTCATCTTTTTTAATAAAAATTTTCATTTCTTTAACCCAGCAGTATCTATAGTTGAAATTCTTGCAAAAATCTCGGGACCTTTTGTGTAGCACCTTATAATAAGGAGAAAGATGTTCGTTAACAAAAACTTTTGTCTGTTGTTCAAAACCGAAATCTGATGCATTTATGCTACGACCTTTTCCCAATTTGACTGCACTAAGAAGCTCCTTTTTCTTGGATAAAGAGGAAAACTTTACAATGATATTTTTAGGAAAGGTCTCGGCGTCTTGTCCCTTATTGAAACGAGCCACCCTGTGGAATGTGACAATGTCTTCATCCTTAATTGACGTTCCGACAACCGATCCCAGTTTTTTTACTATAACTGCGATGTTTTCATTCCTTTTTTCGGGGATTCCACATAGCTCGATGTTATTTTTCCGACCCTCTTGATGTAGTGCTTCAATTTCCAATCTCAAAGACGCAGTTTCTTGTCGAACTTCGGAGCACTCCCGCTGCAATTCAGCTACGGTTCTTGACAAATCTTTAACTTTTTCCATTTCTCTGGTAAAGTCATCTATCTTCGAGCCAAAAAAATTTAGCGAATCAGTAAACCCCGACTGAACGGACCTAAAAGAAGCCAACTCTGCCACAACCGTATTAACTTTACCAATAAGTTCCTGCAGAAGTTTTGCGGAGGCCCCCGTAGATAAGCCAGTCGAAATGCACTCCCTACAGCGCCAGGTAATGCCCGAGTCCGAATTTAAATCACCGATAGCCGATGGTAATTTCACACATTTAAGGTGATATTCACGACTGCACTGACCTTGACATGAGATGCCGGGATTTGATCGACCAATGTTCGTGTTACAATTAGAACACAAGGATATTGGCATTTTTAAATATTAAATATCGAGCCCAGAAGGTATACAGAGGGCTTTTAACTAAAAAGCCTTACACACAACAAACTGCACCACTTTAGTTATTATGTGGAATAAAATAATAATTAAAAAAATCTCGTAACTGCCCAAAAATCGTAGGCAAAGACGGAGCTAAAATTCGCACGTGTACTTGCTTACTCGCCGATCGCTTTTTTCTTTTACTAAATTATCAGAGTTATCTATTAGTCCATTAATAATACGTGAAAGTTCGTTTAACGGTATGGAGCTAAGCAGACTCTTCACATCAAAGGAAACCAATATTGCATTATTTGGAATTTTTAAGTTCAATGAAATCAAAGGCTTAGTGTGCATACTTAGAATCGAATTTAATGAATTTTGGTAAAATATTCGCAACGAATTGACTTAATTTGTAACATGGAGCATTCACATAATATGATACTCCTAGTCTGATTGGGATATTATCCTTATGAATTTTAGGTAAGCCGTAAAAATTAATTTTAGAAAAATTTGTGAGTTATCAGGTAGTACAGAATTGTTATTTTTTAATAATGAAATAATTTGTTTTTGATATTTATTGTCGAGTCTTGCGTTTTTATGAAATCTCCATTATTCAAAAGTTCTTTGATTTTAGTATCATAATCTAATTTAGTTAAAACAGTTATCGTGTTTCCTTTATCAGCTTTAGTTAATATTAAGTTATTTTGCGTTAGTTTTGCTTTTATTGTGTCTAAGTTTGTAAACTCTCTTTTATTCAGTTGAGTATTTGAATTAGATTTAAATTCTTCAGAGATGCTATATTTGTTCAGTTGCGAAATGTTTGAAATATAATTTATTGCTATTTGTGTATTAACTACCAAAATTTCTAAATCTTTTTAGTTGTAGGATTGTGGAGAATATTTAAGCCCTTTTTCTAATAAGTTATTCTCAGTATCTGTAAATACTCTGTATCTGTGCGATTCAAAATTCTTGGATAAAAAGTGTTATTGCTGTGTTGCTGTATACTTACATCAATATGTGTGACAGTTTTTAAAGAGAGTAAATACCTTAAATTTTTTAGTAGAGTTTTATAATGTTTGTTCACTATTAAATTAATATCTTCACGAACTATCCTGTCCCTATACTGTAACACAAAATGACCTTCTTTCTTCAAGAGTTCAGTGTAGATCAATTTCTGATGTTGGATGAGGTTGTCCCATCTTTTGAACCAAAAGCGTAGTTCATTCTGGAGCCAAATCGTGTATGCTTTTTGGATCATTCTTCTGGCCTCTATGGAGTTATGGTTGCAGTAGATTTTCATGTGTTTGGATGTGATTGTAAAGAGAGATATAAATTACCCGTCGTTCAGCAGCGCTTGATTGGACGCCTTCACAGCAGCCTGGCGCTCGGGCTCGTGTGTGTATTAAGAACGCGAATGCGGCGTACCGGTATATTATCGACGATGTTTACTAAAATCTAAAAAGTGTTCCAATCATATTTGGTTTTTAAAACAGTGCATCAGAAACAAAATCACACCTAAACACATGAAAATCTACTGCAACCATAACTCCATAGAGGCCAGAAGAATGATCCAAAAAGCATACACAATTTGGCTCCAGAATGAACTACGCTTTTGGTTCAAAAGAAGGGACAACCTCATCCAACATCAGAAATTGATCTACACTGAATTCTTGAAGAAAGAAGGTCCTTTTGTGTGACAGTATAGGGACTGGATAGTTCGTGAAGTTATTAATTTAATAGTGAACAAACATTATAAAACTACTAAATAAGTTACCCTCTTTAAAAACTGTCACACCTATTGATGTAAGTATACAGCGACACAGCAATCACACTTTTTATCCAAGAATTTTGAATCTCACAGATACGGTATTTACAGACACTGAGAATAACTTATCAGAAAAAGGGATTAAATATTCACAATCCAAAAAGATTTTGAAGTTTTGGTAGTTAATACACAAATAACAATAAATTCTATTTCAAACATTTCGCAACTAAACAAATATAGCATATCTGAAGAATTTAAGTCTAATTCAAATACTCAACTGGATAAAAAAGAATTTACAACCTTAAACACAATAAAAGCAAAACTAACGCAAAATAACCTAATATTAACTAAAGCTGATAAGGAAACACGATAACTGTTTTAATTAAATTAGATTATTATATTAAAATCAAAGAACTGTTGAATAATGGAGATTTCATAAAAACGCAAGATCCGACTAATAAATACCAAAAACAAATTATTTCATTATTAAAAAATAACAGTTCTGTACTACCTGATAACCTAAATTTTTCTCAAATTAATGAACCTTCCCTTTTTTACGGCGTATCTAAAATTCATAAGGATAATATCCCAGTCAGACCAGTAGTATCATATGTGAATGCTCCAAGGTATAAATTAAGTCAATTCGTTACGAATATTGTACCAAAATTCATTAAATTCGATTCTAAGTATGCACTTAAAAACTCCTTTGATTTCATTGATAAAGTCAAAAACTTAAAAATTCCAAATAATGCAATATTGGTTTCCTTTGATGTGAAAAGTCTGTTTAGTCCATACCGTTAAACGAACTAGTGAAGGGAAAATCGGGAGATTTTAGAATCGAATATCTTGCATTCGAATACTTTTGAGAATCGAATGATTATCCGAATACAAAGAATCGAATTATTTGGATTAGTCGCGATATCCCAAATGTTTTAATTAGCGATTCAACCTCTCGAGATTTCGAGTGACTTCGCAGTCTCGTTGTCGAATTCAAATTTACATTACAAATTGTCTGATTTTGGATTGTTTGATCTTGAGGTTTTCATTCTTGATACATTTAAGCATAAGAGCAAAATCTTTTACAAAGATTAGCGAAAGAATTCACGATTAAAGAATAAAATATTGGTTAAAAGTTGTTTTGTAACTAAAAAGGTAAAAGTTTATTAAAGATTTAGTAAAATCATCACTTTTTGATAATTTAAATTTGAATTCCCAAAACTCCTTATCTTCTGCATATTGCAAAAATATGTATGTCCTCGCCTCGATATAATGACAATGTTCGTTTTTTATTCTGACTTTACGTTATTTCCGCATGAATCACAGCCGAGAATATTCGTGGCAGCTCTGTTATTTTCCCGAGGTATAGTGCGGCAAAGTCGAGAATAATAGAGAAATCTCGCTTCCGGAGTAGTCCCGATATATGTTCGACTGGATATAAATAGCGCGCAAAACCCGTATTGCAGTCAGGTAATCATTGAGTGTTGAATTGTAAAGATCTATTAGTTGTAAAGTTGTAGGAGCAGTATAGTGCGTTTAACTGTATACAGTGTTAAGGAATAAAGAGAGTATTATTTCAAAATAGTAAAAGTTGTGCTTTTGTCAGAACCCACAGGAAAAACGTAAGATTTGGTGTCAGAAGTAGGATTGTGAAGGGACGGGGCTTCTGAAGTGTTCTTCGAGGATAGAAGAAGGTACATTCTATTTGGAAATAGGCAGCGACCACCACAAATTGATAGTACCACCGGATTTACCATTAAAAAAAAAATAAGCACTAAATTTGCGACAGTTTTCCAGAACATTCTATGGTCAATACAAGGCAACAGACGGCAGATTTGGAGCAAATAAATAAAATGTTGGCTGACTTCATGGAAAATCAAAATGCGGTACGGGAAGACTATGAACGTAAAGGACAAACGGATCGGGATGAGGATGAACATAAATGCAAGCAGAACGGGATCGGCTTTAGAAAATTTTCCAAGATCAGGAAGATAAATGGCAAGATAATCGGGAAGAGGATGAACGTAAAAGGCAAGCAGAACTGGATCGGCTTCAGAAAATACCAAGAAGATAAAAGGCAAATAGAACAGAATCGGCTTCAGAAATGGATACTGGATGTAATTGTAGGCGAGCAAGAAAAATTACAGAAAACATTGGGCGGACAAAATGAGAAGTTTGAAAAAGAAGTAGACATTATACAAAAAGAAGTTAGAAATGTACAAAAAGAAGTTGGAAATATACAAAAAGAAGTTGGAAACGTACAAAAATGAGTAGGAAACGTACAGAATGAAATGAGGAATCTACAAGCAGACGTTACCAGACTAAAAAAATCAAGGACTCACCGATTCGCCACAGGACAATATCAAACCTTCAACGCAACGTATGACTGTCAATAATCCTGGACAATGTACAAAAGACAATTTGAAGACGCTGCTGTTGCCAAGGGTTAGGATAACGAAGAAGTGGCTACGTAACTAGTGGTAACGCCTTCCTGGATCTGCCCTGGAACTACTATTACAGACCATTCCCATCAGCCAACAGGGGAAATATGACATACTTGTAACTGCCCTGGAGAGACGATTTGGAGACCAACACAGAAGACAAGTGTATCAGGCACAAGTCACGTCGGGGCATCAGAAACCTGGTTAAAACCTACAAGAGTTTGATGAAGACGTTAGACGTCTCATTCAATTGGCCTACCCGAAACCAACAGAAGAATTTTAAGGAATATCCAATATTTCGTGGATGGTATCAGAGATACCTAAACTCAGAAGATGCTACGCCTAGCCAAATTTAATAACAGCAATTAAGCTTTGGGTAGAGCCCTAGAAATCGAGGCGGTATGTAACATCTCTAAGCCAAAAATTAGGGCCATATCTATCCAGGAAGAAAAACCGGCGAACAGCTGTGAATTAACTGATATGGGCGAAATTTTGAAGAAGTTATCCGCAGTTCTTCAGGCCACGGGGAGATTCCGGGAGCCACTAGAAGATAGGCCACGTAATCTAAATATTTCAAATCAATGCTATAGATGTGGCAGGACTGGGCATTTCAAGAGATACTGTCGAGCACAACTACTCAAGCTCAAAATTAAATCAGGAAAACTTCAATTAGTCAATATTGCAGGGCGGCTGTTGGCTAAAGAAGATGAAGCTCCAAAATCGTCTCCATGAAAAGCCTAGAGAAAACCGCAGACAGTCTGACTATTAAAGGAAAGATTAACGGAAAAGCCATTACAATTACTGTGACACTTGTGCGGCGGTATCTTTAGTAAGGTCCAACGGAGTAAATAGAGTAGAAGTCCTACCCAAATCGAAGAATGTAGTTTTACGTACGGTTGGTTACCGGTGTGATACCTGAAGTACTTGGAGAAATAGATATTGAACTTCAACTTGAAAGAATTAAATTACCCCACACAGTGTTAGTAGCTGTTATAGAAGATGAATTTATTTTGGGGATGGACCTCATCGGTCAACATGGATTCCCTTTTGACAACAAACTTAACCTTCTGAAGTTTGGCACCGGAGAGTTCATCCTTACCAAAACAGACGATGACATATCGACTAGAGTAGTGGCGGCATGTACTATCAGAATAAACGGAAATACCGAGCAAATAATTTTTGGGAAATTGGAGAAGGATTTGGGAGGCTGCATCGGACTTATCCAGCGCCACGATTTGCCTTGCAAACACCTTGTAGGCAAATAACTACTCAAAACAAATGGCGAAATACCGATAAGGATAACAATTTCATCGAATTCTATCAAATCAATAGTCACTTGCGGGCCGGTGCATCTTCTGTCTTCCGAAGAACCGAAGAAAGCTACACAGTTTATCAAAGAGCAGAACACAGCCTTTGAAAGGAAAAATAATACTGGAAGAACGCACATCATAAAACATAAAATCGACACTGGAAGTGCTCACCCCATACTGCAGCATCTTCGGAGGTTACCATAGACGAAACAGCAACAGGTTACCAGATTAGTGGACAAAATGCTTGACGATGGAATTATTGAAGAGTCATCAAGCCCATGGTCATCTCCTGTTGTCTTAGTGACCAAGAAGGATGGGACCACCAGATTATGCGTGGACTATAGAAGGCTCAGTGACGTCCACTTCCCAGAATTGACGACGCCAGCATGTTATCACTGGTTTTCAACACTCGATTTAACGAGCGGCTACTGGCAGGTAGGCAATTGACGAACAAGATCTCTACCGGACGTGTTCATATCAGTTTAAAGTTATGCCGAATGCCCCCGCTATTTTGAACGTAGTATGGAAGTTCTACGAGGCCTTACTCAAAAGACATGTTCAGTCTATCTGGATAATAAATGGTAATGGGATTGCATAATGCAGATGCTTTATCGAGAAGCCCATGCGAGGATATTTGTAAACATTACCAGAGAATATATCAACGAGGAGGAACCACTCCCATTAGGCAAAGCAAGTTTGAGGTTGATCAGCAGTGGACTACAGAGTAACTTAAGGAAGATCAGTTTGAGGGAAGTGAAATAGCACTACTGCTAAGAGCTAATGAAGAACATTTCAACTAAGGGATTTACTTTTAAAACTCTGTGGGCTCAGTGGGACTCCTTGGTAGTTGAAAATAGACTTCTTAAACGAGCCTGGGAAAGCGCCGAGGGAAAAGTAGTAAAGACACAGTTAGT
This sequence comes from Pissodes strobi, assembly GCA_016904865.1. Taxonomy (NCBI): domain Eukaryota; kingdom Metazoa; phylum Arthropoda; class Insecta; order Coleoptera; family Curculionidae; genus Pissodes; species Pissodes strobi. The sequence continues at coordinate 32,898 of MU184646.1, read as the reverse complement.
GGTATCAAGGAAGAAGGTATCGGAAATCCTGGAACAAAACGATTGACAAGATCCGCGACAGATTTTACTGGGTCAACTATTGCCAGGATGTTAAATCGTGGTGCTGACAGTGTTCAACCTGTGCCGCAAGTCAAAATTCAAGGCCTCAAAACAAGATCTAGAGAAAACATGAAACAGCATAATGTAGGACTACCCTTTGATCGTATCGCCAATGACGTTGCTGGTCCTTTTCCAGAAACAAATAATGATAACAAGTACATTTTAGTAGCAATTGTCTACTTCAGTAAATGACCTGAAGTATTTGCGATCCCCAATGAAAAAGCTGCTACCATAGCAGCGGTTCTCGTGAATAGCCTACTCAGCAGATTTGATGTTCGGTTAGATCTGCACTCGTATCAAGAACGCAACTTCGAATCCAAGATTGTACATAAAGTCTATGATTTACTCAACATCCATAGAACACTGACCACAGCCTTACATCCACAATCAGACGGCATGGCTGAGAGGTTTAACAAGGTCATTGAAGAACATTTGTCGAAGGTAGTAGATGAACATCACAAAGACCAACACATACCACTATTTTTGATGGTCTATAGATCAGCAGTGCATGACCCGACATGACTAACACTAGCCATTTGGAAGAGAACTCCGTTTACTCTGTGACCTATTATTCGGAACGCCAGATAACCAGAATATGGAAATGCAAGACTACGCGAACTCCATTAAAGAAAAGTTACCATACATCCATGAATTAGTCAGAGAGAACACGGAGAAAGCAAGTGATCGAGTGAAGAATACACGACATGATCGCAGAGCTAACTATAGGATTTCAGATGAAATATAAAGTCTGGCTATATAATCCACGAAAGCGGAAAGGAAGATCCCTCAACCTAATGCCAGCATGTTAAGGGCCCTACACAGTCATCAAAAATTAATGACGTGGTGTATAGAATTCACCGTAGCCCCAGAAGTAAACTGAAAGTTGTCCACCTCGATAGGCTTAAAGCATATCAGGGAAATGAAGTAACTGATTTGGATGATGGGATTTAAGAGGGAGGCAATGTCACGGCCATCTCTATGTCTTGAGCTACCCTATACAACTAACTTGCCGCGTCTACGCATGAATCATCGCCGAGAACATTCCTGAGAGCTCTGTTACTTTCCCGTGGTATAGCGCTTATTTTATGTAATATTAATATTTCTTTTACTGCCTCATTAATAAATTCACATCCACTATCTAAAAAAATTGATTGGTTATCCCATAGGTTGTAAAATGTTTAATAAGTGCTTTGCTAACATGTATAGCAGTTTTTCCATCTATTTGATATGCTTGCGCTAAGTTCGTAAAGCGTCAACTTATGTTAAATAATGCTTATTATCAAAAGTAAATATATCAATATAAATGATTGAAAATGGTTTAGTTGCTGTGTCCGTTAAAATTAAACGTGAAGAGGGCTTTTTCCTACCATATGTTGTTTGATTGCAAATTTTCTAATAAAAGACGTAACTGATTATTTCAATCGTATCCAATAATAGTTTCGTTTTAGATATTCTATTGTTTCTAATATTTATATGATATATGATTAGATTTACCTTCGTAATGACTTTTAATTAACATGATTTGTTCCTCAATATCTTTTATAGTATTATTTTTGTGGCCATATACTGAATTTTTTTTAACATAAACGTTATTAAATGCGATATAGTATAAATCATTCGTATGAAAATATATACAATCTCTAGAAATTCTATAATATCCCGATTATTTTCGCATGGGACTTTAATCGTCATTACCTTATGATGCTGATATGTTTCTTGGGAAATGCTAATCTTTGCATGAGGTCATGATAAAACTAAGATTTGATTTACTTTGTTATTTATCATTTCATCTAATATCTTAATTATTGGATTTACGATCATTATTAGTTGAATGTTGCCAATTAGAAATCGATATTGGAGGTTTTAATTGCATATGTTGTATTATTTAAAATTTATCAGTTTTACTCACATTTCTCCGATTTTGTTTATTTTCTTTACTAGTACAAAATAATTTTTTTAACACCCTGTATATGCATTCGGAAATTTAATTATTACGTTAACGACATGTACATGGACCACGTTAATCGTTTCCGTCATAAAAACGGACTTTTTTTTGGCAAATTTTTTTTCGGAAAATTTCACGGGGGTATACTTTAAAAAATGCGACATTTTCATTAAATCGGCTATAATTCGAAAACGGTAAGAGTTACAAGAAAACTTTAAATGAGAAAAAGGTGGGTCTCCTCGGGTACTATAATATGCTGTATCCAGTTTGATCGCACGACGTTTCGTTTTTTTTTAAATGGAATAAACGTGTTTTTTATATTTTACCATTTTTTACGGAAACGAAAAGAGATATCTGAAATCGGTTTGCGCCATTATCTGCGCCGTCTCAAGGTCTATCGAAAAGTTCCTATACAATTTTTCGATAGGATTTTAAATAAGGCAGTTATTCGATAAAATGTAATTTTTGACTCAAAATCTAGCTTTTTCTTCATATTCCGTTCTTCTTAATATTCATATATTTGGCTTTTTCTGTAAAACGGTGGTCCGGCGGTCGCAGGCGACCGCTACGTGCTGTGATTATTTATATTCGATTGATTATTAGAATTATTCATTTGAAATTTAGGTTCTAAAACGTTTTCTGCCATTTCTCTTAATGCGTCTAATGTAATTGTGTTAATATCATCTGGGTTAAGAACTAAATATTAATTTTCTAAAGCAATGATTTGTACACGCGACAAAGCGTCTGTATTTGTATTTGTTTTACCCTTTTTATATATTAATCGTAGTGTCCAGTAGTGTATTCATGAGAGTGAGTCCTCACATAGGAGATAATTTACCTCCCTGGGAGAAGTTCTCTGATATTAAAACAAATAACGCACGTGTGTTGACCTTGTGTTATATCATTTTTCAAACGACCCTGACTTTCTCTCCCCATTTTAATTATGTTTAATAAAACTAGCAGTTCTGCATTTATTTAGAGTTTAGTGTTTTATGGGAGAACTCAAATTAAGAAATGGAGTACTCAAAAGGGAGTAGTCAGAAAATGTTAGTCAAAAAAAGTGAAGTGCAGTTGAATCCATTGCAACAAGATAAAATTTGCACACGAAATTCTTGCATTCACAAATTTTGTTTAGACTGCGTAACAGCATGGTTAAAAAATAACGATTCTTGCCCATCGTTAATTTATTAATATAAATCACAATAAGCAAAAAATAGTTATTGTGAAAGAACCTAAATCAATTAGAGATATTTTGGAAATTATTCTATATGATGATAATTATTAATGATGAATGATGAAGAAGATTATGAAGAGGATGACGTTTATATCATCCCCATAACATTAAGGCTTTAAATAAAAGGGGATTTTGTGTTTTTAAGGATCATTCAGTCGGTGACAGTTGTAAAGATGTACAGACAAGTAAAGATTCATCCGAATGACCAGAAGTTTCGGAGAATATTGTGGAGATTTGACAATACAACTCCAATAAATGAGTACTGGTTAAACATTGTGACATATGGAACAACTGGAGCACCCTACCTAGCTATTTAAAGAACCCTACAAAGACTTATATGAGATGAAGAACACAACATCCAAAGCAGCAATGCAGGACTTTTATGTCGACGAGGTGTTATTTGCAGCTAGTACTATAGAAGATAAAAATGTTTTAAAAGGGAGGTTATGGTCTAGCCTGAACTGCTGAATATTCCAGATAACCTAAAGGATCAATCAATCATGGAAATAACGGAAATCGAATTAAGAAAATTATTAGGTGTCCATTGGGCTTCTTATGATACACTCTTAGATTCAAGACGAAGTAGCTAAACTATTTGATCCACTGGGGTGGCTAGCCTTAGTAATCGTAACAGCAAAGCTTCTGATACAAGAATTATGGCTACAAGGGCTAAACTGGTACAAATCTGTACCACCCCTTATAAACAGCAAACATTTCGAACAGAGCTAGAGAATGTGGAAAAAAATGCTCTCCCCAGATGAACCTGTCAGACAAAACGGTCAAGTAGAACTACATGGATATTGTAAATACGGAGCAGTAATCTACCTGAAAATGGAAAATTGCAAAATTTGCTACCTCGTAATAGGTCAGGAAAATAGGAAATTTATTTTCTATTCGATATATTGGGCATTATCAATTTCTCTGGTAGTAAGATTTTTGTAGATTTTGTTAATTGGTGCTTAAGTTAAAAATGAGATTATATAGACATATTCTCATTTGCAACCTTCTCGTATTACAGGAAGATCATTGTGAACGTCGTCTAGATTTCGTAATATAGCGTGACGTCACTTTCCGTTGGCGTTCATTTCTTCAGTATTCAAAAATTCGACGACACTACCATCTGTATAAAAACTGATTTCGCTTATTGATATTTCCCAACCTATCTGACCAGAAAATTAATTTTCTATTTTCCTTATATATTATGAGGTTGCAAATTAAGATTTGGTTTAAAATTATATTTATATATTTAAATTTATGTAAGTAATTCCACCAAAAAAGTGATGGTATGCTGAAATATTCTACATAAAATCTTATTTTTGACGGAGGAAAATATTCTTCTAAGCACATTTCTGTCATTGGCTCGTCTCGCTATTCAAATATAAAAATTTAGTTAAAAAACAGTCCTCAAAGTCAGATCATTTGAAAAACTTCTCAGCTCGATAACTATGAAGACTTTCAAAGATGTTTGCTAGAAAAGAAGAAGTATGACCTAGTCAAGAAAAATGCCAAGTATATTTTGTTTCTTTGATGAATATATAAAAATATCTGCGTTTCACATGAATAAACTTTTAGGTGTATTTTGCATTCATTTGTCTGTTTCATAATCCTACTGAAGACATATAGTAGGCCGCCGCAGGTGCAAGTGCAAATGTGTTTAGTCGCAGCGGCGATGAAGGAAACGTAACTTTGTATTGTCATGACCACCAGGAAGACACCACCGCTTTTGTTGTTGTCAAGTTAGCATATATCGAAAACGATTATATTTTTTAAAACGTTTATTGAAAAGTATATTAAAACATAAGCGTAAATCCAAGGAAAATAAGATTGGGTTTTAAAGTTTATTTTGCAGATATATGTTGTTCGTGTATATCTAGTATTTTTTTCGATTCGAGTTAATATATATCTTATGATTGTTTTCCCATAGGCTAAAACTCCCCCAACTGAAGAAAATATACCAATGGATGTTGAAGAATTTGAACCAATTCTGAGTGACGAAGATATTTTAGATGATACTGAACATTACCAAGAGGCAGAGTATGACTACACTGCATATACTAATAATGATGATATTATTAGACAGTTTATTCCAGGTATTAGCTTATGGAAACATAGTAAATATAGATTTTTTTATGCATGCAAAAAAGACTTTGTAACAGAATTGAACGTATTTTCCCTAATACTAGAATTTTGCAATTTGCATACATGTTGGATTTTCTTTGTTGTATTTCAAAATGTGGTAATTTTCAGTGCAATATGAACAAACTGGTTGATGTGTACATTTTCATGTCAAGTGCCCATATTGACAACATTTGAAGCAATGTCATATATTTATGTCTGCTTTCATTTTAAATTTATTCAGGCCTAAACGATTTTACGTTGGTCCATTTACCTCTATGTGTAGGTACAGTGATGTAAAATTACCGTAATATATATTTTTGGTTATTTACGCTGGTAATTTACGAGTGTTAATTACCAAAATTAATTACCGTGGTAATAAATTTGTGTCGTAAATTACTGTGGTAAATAACCGTAATATATTTTTGGTAAATAACAATAAATTACCGTAAACTAATAGCGATTTCCATTCGTAAATTAATGTAAATTGTATATATTACTGTCTTTTGGAAAATTTCAACTAGTTTACAAATAAAAATTACTATTTTTCCAAAGAAGCATGTACGTGTATAAAAAAATATCTTGTCATAGTCATGTAATTACCACTTGGGAGTGTAAGTATCGGTGCAGGACAAAGAGTTGTTTCATTTGTTTGTGAATAAAACATTGTTTTTTCCTTAAATATTATTTAATTTTAAAACGAAAGCAACACAGAACAAAATGAATGACAATGAATGATAGCCGACAGTAAATCCCCGGTTCGGCTAATAACCGGCAGCCGGCAGTAAATCCCCGAACGCATACTGTTCATATTGCTGACAAACATGGTACAGGCTGATCCCCTATAATGTCCCCTTTTAACTTTTTTATTTTGAGTGTCTCAAAAAAATTAAAAGTATGTTTATGTAGGTATTGAAAAATACTTTTTTTTACTACTAACATGATAAATCACCATTATTTACTTCATTCCTCAAATGAGAAGTAACATTTCTCACCCTAGGTAAATAATAATATTAAAAAAAACCTAGGTCAATAATGAAACGGAAACGGAAAATGTCAAAATGTCAAACTTGTTAGTTAGTTGGACAACTAGTTGTCATTTCGGATTATTTGAAAAATGAGTAGGAAATGATTAATTTCAAAATTTAATCAATTCAAATAATGATAAGGATTGTATCAGTGCTATTAGTAAAAAAATTATATACAGTATGACTCACTTTTCATGACCCATAATATTCTTATTAACAATGCGATTTTGTCAAAATTTAGATGGAAAGAAGGTACTTTGTATGTATGGAGCTGTCAGGAGATTATTAGCGTTTTTTTGGCGAGTAACCATGGTTAACTCCAATACTGAAGTAAGTGCCAAGCGGGCACCCCACCACGTACTGTATGCTTCCGTCTTCGCCAAAATACCGTAGTTAGATCTTGCATTGCTAGAAAAGAATATAGATATTTTGCATATTTATTTGAAAATGATCAGTTTGATCAGTGCAGAACGTTTACTCATATTTTTAATGACAGAATGGTGGCCTATGGAGATAAGCAAACTAATGGTATTTTTTCGATGAATATGTTCAGGATACTTTATGCTGCCCAAATCCCATTTGGGGCATATTTGTGTAGGAATTCCGATGCGTATGAGGCTTGTATAGAAGAATTTCATGAACGTATAATTTACAAACTTGTTCAGAATGGAAAAACAAACATTTCACATGTTTAACGTTTCAAAATTAATCCGCCATGACTCCATCAAACCTCGAGTACCACACCTTGTCACGTATGTAAGTTGTAGTAAGCCGTAGTTGAAAAATAATGATGTAATAGTGACGTCACGAAACTTCCCCTCACTTACCACAATTAAATTAATCCTCGTGAAAACAAAGTAGTATCCCGTAGTATGCCGTGGTTAATTGTAGTTAGCTCGCGAAAAAACGCTTCTTGTTACGATATCTGTCAGTTAGACAACTGAACTTCCAGGCTACTTGATATTTCGAACTATTTGAAAAATAAGTAGAAAATGACTAATATAAAAATCAAATCGATTCAAATATGGTAATATATCAGTGTTAGTAGTAAAAAAAAATCTATATATACCTCGGTTGAGAAGGCCATTATTAACCTCGCACATTATATCCTTCGGCGCTACGCGCCTCAGGATATAGAAGTGCTGGGTAAATAATGGCTTAGTTCTCAACCTAGGTATATAATATACTATTTTTTCCATATACAAAATATTGGGAACATGATCATTATACAGGAAAAAACAAAAGTAAATTTTTTCAATGGATCACCCTATATATGAATTTATTTTTCGATTCCTCGTAAATTTCTAAGCATAATTTATGTATGAAGTTATACCTCTCGAATCAGTAGTTTCACAGCTATAAATGGTTGAAAATCGATACTTTGGCTACTTTTCACCTTGGTAGCAAGAAGGCTATTACAAATGGAGTAAAATGAATTTCACATTCCTATCTTAACTTCCAATCTGATGGTGCTAACTAATGGTACCTACAGAGGTACCAGATTTGGTACCCAGGGTACTGCCTTCCAGTCCCTTTCAGTTCCTGAAAAGGAAGATAGAAATGTGAAATTCATGTTATTCCATCTCTAATGATCTTCTTGCTACCAACGTGAAAATTAGCCAAAGTACCGATTTATAACTGTTTATCATGATACAATAAACGGAAGGTATGATACCTAGCCGTCTCAAATTCGTTCGCTCCGCGCAGTGACGTCATTGCGTGATTGGCTTCTATTGAAATGCATACGTTTATAGGCACATAATCATTATGTTTTACCTATTTTCTCTATTTATCAAGAAAATTTGTTTCCTCGGTGAAATTAAAAACTATTTATTACATATTAATACTATTTATTTAATAAAAAAATAACTAATATTCAACATAACTTTTATGATGAATGGATCAAAATAGTTGTATTAAAACAGCATCTTTTGAAAAACGTAATAAACTTTTACTTTTATCTAAAAAACGTTTATTGAGTATTGGCCAATCGAGAGCAAAAAATAGGAAATCGATCATAATATTTTTTCTTAAATAATAATTTTAGTCATCTTTCTTTTTTTAGAAATTGTTAAATTTATCAAATCCTGATGGTAGCAAGACCATTGGAGATGGGGTAAAATGAATTTCACATTCCTATCTTAACTTTGCAAGAGCTATCTGACGGTACTAATCGGCAGGTGGTACCATGGGTACCAAATCTGGTACCTCGGTAGGTACCACTGGCAGGTGGTACCATGGGTACCAAATCTGGTACCTCGGTAGGTACCATTGGCAGGTGGTACCATGGGTACCAAATCTGGTACCTCAGTAGGTACCATCAGTTAGCAGCATCAGATAGCTCTTGGAAAGTGAAGATAGGAATGTGGAATTCATTTTACTCCATCTTTAATGGTCTTCCTGCTACCAATGTGAAAAGAAGCCAAAGTACCGATTTTCAACTGTTTATAGCTGTGAAACTACTAACTCTAGACTCTAGAGGTATAACATCATACATCAAATTTAATATGCTTAGAATTTTAAGTAGTGTTACGGCTAACCTAACAACCATCCGAACGTTTTTGTGCTACCCTA
>MU184646.1:0-23893 GCA_016904865.1 Pissodes strobi | reverse complement strand
ATAGCAAAGTTGTAATTCTGTTAAGAACCCACGGGAAAAACGTAACAGTAGAATCCAAAAATGTAATAAAATATAGGGTGTTTCATTTAAAAAAGTGTAACTTTCTTTGACCATCCTGTATATAAAAAAGTGACGATTAAAAAAATACAAAAAAGTAAAGATCGTTTTGCTAGGAACAACTTTTGTATTTAATTTTTTTTTGCAACCATCGTAGTCTTCGAGATAAGGTATAGGCCCGTCTTAAACGGGCCACCCTGTACATAGTAATCTTCCTCAAAATGTTTTGAGCAAATACGTGCAGAAGTTTTATTAAATTTATCCTTACGAAAACACAGGTGAATCCATTTACTACACATATTTTGTCTTTGGGAAAAGTGGAACACCTTATATTCCTATCAAAGTTTTTGCCTTGGTTATCCACCTTACATCCGTCCACAGCACACCACATTATTAAACGTTTTTTAATTAAAAATACCAACAAACACCGTCTAAGGAACAGTAAAGGCTGATTTATAGTTGCAGTAACGTATCACTTAAGAAGTAACAGTAAGCCGTAAAGAAAATAAACATTCAGTCAGTAATGTAACCATTTAGAGTTCCGTAAGACTTAGCAGTGAGCAGTAAGCCGTATGCAGTAAGAAGTAAGAAATGGTTTATTTTCATTTCTTACGTTACGGCATAACGAATCGGACGAGATCGTCGGCCTTCGTACGTGATCGGGATTTCTATTAATTGTAATTGGTCGGGTTTTGTATAATATTTTTCGGGATAGTTTTATAGTAGCAAAAAAAAACACATAATGCTGCTGCCCCAGTTAAAATAACATCATCCATCTTAAAAGTAAAATATTTTTAAGTTATAATTACATCCCTTAAAATAAATAAACAAAAGCATAACCTAAAATCGGTAACACATTAATTTTCTTACGTCAACTATAAATGGGTGCTTCACTACTGTTTAAGTTTACGGCTACGGTTACTCCTTAAGTAATACGTTACTGCAACTATAAATCAGTCTTAACGCCAACAAAATTTAAATATAAAACTTACGAATCCCAAATGCAAAGCACACGTTCGTTCATGTTGTAAATGCCGGCCGGCGCGCAGCGCCAAACAACGCGCAGGCGAATCGTCGCCTGCGCGATATCATATCTTACGTTTATTGTATCATGACTGTTTATAGCTGTGCAACTACTAACTCTAGAGATTTTACGAGGAATCGAAAAATAAATTCATATATAGGGTGATCCAATGAAAAAAAAATAACTTTTTGTTTTTCCCTGTATACTGATCATTTTTCCAATATTTTTTACACGCAGAAAAATAGTAGTTTTCCTAATCAGTGCGCAAAGTTATGTTTTCCCGCACGCGAAAGCAGTTAAAATATTAACGTTAATAAATAGGTAGTTTGGGTTAAATTACGGTAAATAACGTTAATTATTTAGCACGAGACCCAGTAATTTTCTATATAACTTATCAGTAAATTACGGTAAACAATTTCTGGTAATTTACGGTAAATTACATTAAATTACCACGGTAATTTACCAGTTCACATCACTGTGTAGGTATAATAATTTTTTTAAAAAACTTATTGTTTTGAATATATGATTCTGAAAAAATAGTCTTCGCTATTTAAATAGCTAACTCTCGTAGAAGTTTTTCATTGGTATTGGTATGTTCATGCGTTAGTTCTGTTAACACCAATTTTGGCTTCTTCATATTTGGAATCGTTATTAAATCAATTTGTTCTAATATATCTGTACTTAGTTCCTCCAATCTTTAGATTGTATCTATAGTGTTAGTTTTGATAATAATAGATCCATTTTTTAATTCTTTTAAATTCTTTATAGACCCGGTTGCTTTTAGAGGATTAATATTTTCTGAATTTCCCCTTTTTTTCTTGACTAGATTGTATTCTTTTTGGTTTTATAACTAATTAATATAAATTTAGGGAATTGGGTTGCCTTGCCGGACTTCGTTAAGTAATTAATAATAATTGTCTTTTAGATACCTCAATGGTTGACAATAGTTTTCTTGGTTGTAACTAATATTAAAATTTTCTGTATTGTCTCTGCATTTTCTTGTCATTATTTGACTTTGACGCTAACAATTTTTCGTTTTCTAACCTCATATGTTCTTATTTAATTGTGGGTTTTCTATGATGACTTTATTTACTGAAGCTATCACAAACTGGCACATATTAATTATCTATAAAGTAACATGGTTATATATTTTTTTAAATACAACATTTTGACACAAATTCGAAAAATTTTTGCAGATTTTGTGTTTGTGCTGATTATGTTTATAGTTCATCTTTCGAGCGCTCACTTCAGGGCACCGAACATAAACAAGATCTAGAAATCCCATAGCCATTTTCTTCTCTGTTTTAAAACGGGACAAATTTAGGCAGTTGAACTTTGGTCAACGTATACACTCTGATCATTAACGCAACTTCAACTACTTCAAATACGCCGACAAATAGTGAAGCAACGTATTTATTTACTAAACTTTGTACAAGATGTCAAAAACGAATGCAGCTTAGAAAAGCTATACCGAGCAGACGGTTCGTGGAAACTGGAGTTCCTCAGAAGTCCATTCCTGGTCCTCTGTTGTTCGTTTTTTTTTCGCCAACGATATGTCTTCTGCATGTATATCGGCCAGATGGTGACACTAATTTCTTCATTTTCGCAGATAAGGTGAAATCTTCCATCAGAGCAGTCGTGGAGTTTGAGCGTAGCCTACCGATAGATCTAGCCGTGACACTCATCCCCGCTACGCCAGTGACGTCACAACTGTAGGTGTAATTGAGCAAATAATGGACAGAATCGAGTTGCGTTCTTTTACATATTCACTCCAATATCTCCGAACCTAATTGAGCTATCAAAATTATTTTTTTACTATTGTAAAGTGCACAGTTTGGCGCTTCTGTCGAAGTATAAAATGGCTTATATTGTTTATTCTAAATATGCTTAAAACATGGATAAGTTTTGCAGTTCAGAAGTTATGCAGGCAAATATTCACCAATCCAAAAACTTTTTTATTTTTAGGAATTTCCCATAACATGCAGCGAAGAAAATGATGATAAAAGACCAAAAATATTTCTGGTACCAAAATCGTTATTGTCACTTTTATAGTTTAGGCGCTATGGCATTTTATAGCCCGCAGAATTTAAAAATTCTGGTAACTCGTCACATCGCCGCCGGCAGAGTTTTTAAATTCTGCGCGCTATAAAACATCATAGCGCCTAAACTATAAAAGTGACAATAATGATTTTGGTACCAGAAACATTTTTGGTCTTTTATCTACAGTTTCTTCGCTGCATGTGATAGGAAATTCCTAAAACAAAAAAGTTTTTCGATTGGTGAATATTTGTCTGCATAATTTCTGAACTGCAAAAGTTGTCGATGTTTTAAGCATATTTAGAATAGAAAATATCAACCATTTTATACTTCGACAGAAGCGCCAAACTGTGCACTTTACAATAGTAAAAAATTAATTTTGATAGCTCAACTAGGTACGAAGATATTGGAGTAAATATGTAAAAGAACGCAACTCGATTTTATCCATTATTTGCTCAATTACACCTACAGTTGTGACGTCACTCGCACAGCGGGGATGAGTGTCAGGGCTAGATCTATCGGTAGGCTACGGTTTAAGGCGTGGAACGCGACCAATGGACTGGTTTTGAATGTCAACCAAATCACAGTAAAAATGATGCATTGTGCTAATATTAAATTGTTGGAAATGCTCTGGATTAGAAAATGAATTGGGAGAATCAATAACGCAATGACGGCTAAGATAAAAATTGTTTTGTATTGCAATACTTAAAATCATCTGTATTTCTTAATATTCTGAAGCTGTGAGATTTTGGCTTAGTCCAGTCGAATATTGAGTATGATTTGATTTTTTGCTGTAATACAGTTTATGTGAATATGATATTTATTATCAAACAACGTTAGAAAGATTTATTTATTTTATTGTCATAATGCATTCTCTTATGAGCAGAGATGGCGTCAGTGGTTAAAAAAAAGTCAAGTGTAAAAAACGAAATTACTTATATGATATGCGCTTGGAATACTGTTGCTTGCTTTCCCAGGGAGTGTGTAACTATTCACATTTGAAAGAGACGTTACTGTCGAAACACGTGTCATGTTTAAATAAAGTTAGTGGAAATCTTAAAGTGGTTTACTTATTTAAGTGGTTCTTAGTTATGGATCTCCATCAAGTAAAGGCTAAATCGATTAAATTCCCAGGGGGAGGCTTTCCCAGAGAGTCCCGCTTCGGAGAACTGTTGTTCCACCAGTCGTGAGCCATCAGTGTAATATATACAGTGTGTCCAAAAAAGTATGCAACATATGGGAAACTTCTTTATTATTAGTTTCTCAGAAAATTTTATTCTTGATAAAAGTTGGTGCTTGCCCTAAAACCATAAATTAATATTTCAAAATTTAGGTAGTGCGGGAGCAAATGTGATTTTTGCGAAATTGTGTCAAGAGTAAAGTACCTTAACTTATAAAGGTACAGCAAAATCTTATAGGGAAAAGTTCTTCCAAATTAAAAAAATAATCTAAATATGGAATTTGAGTTGAGTACATCAACTTTTAATTTCTTTTTTTTTTCGATTTTTTTCTTAAACATTACGCCACAGGTGAATATTTTGTTCTTTTGTTATTAGTATATTTGCCAAGTAACTTCCAAATTTATTTAAGATAGAAATTAGTTACATAGTTGCATAATGTTGCAGTTTTTCTAGAGATAATAGCCAGTTTAGGCATTAGTATGTTGCAAACACATTTAAACCCTTTTGGTTGAAAATTTTTTCCAATCAAAATCATGAATAGACCCAACTCTTTTCATTTGTCTTTTGCACCCGATGAGTAAAATATGCCCAAGTATCCTAAAAAGCCATATAAAATATTTGGTCTTGAAGAGTAGGCCGGGCATTTGGAATAAAGACAAATAAATAGCAATAATTTTACTTCACTCTGACACATGAAATTAATTATTATTGAGTCATTCCAATTGTATTTTGTAATTACTGTGGTCAATTTTTTTGGACCAAAAGTGTTTAAATGTGTTTGCAACACACTGATACCTAAATGCAACTATGTAACTAATTTCTATCTTAAATAAATTTTGAAGTTGCTTGGCAAGTATACTAATAAGAAAAGAACAAAACATTCACCAGTAGCGTGACGTTTAAGAAAAAAATCGAGAAAAGAGAGTTTTAAAAAGTTGATGTATTTAACTCAAATTTCATATTTAGTTTATTTTTTATGTTTGAAGAAGTTTTCCTTATAAGATCTTGCTGTATCTTTATAAGTTAAGGTACTTTATCCTTGATGCGATTCAGGGAGATGACATTTGCTCCCCCACTAAAAGCCGTACTTAAAATCTGAAATACCCATTTATTGTTTTCGGGCAAGCACCAACTTTTATCAAGAATAAAGTTTTCTGCGAAACCAATAAAAAGAAGTTTCCCATATGTTGCATACTTTTTTGGACACACTGTAAACGTTCTATCCGGCAAACTTACCTCCACGTTCCCATTGACCCTTTGTTGGGATGGTCACTTTGTATGCTCTGTTCAATCTCAATCTGTCCTCAGGTGCTGCTACTCTGTATGAGGACAGGTGTGTCTCCCCCTCTGCTTTAAGGGAGACTCTTCCATGCCGAACTATCTCACCTCTTTCCCTCCAGATTTCATTGTCCCGCAATCGCAAGAAGGAAGACATGGCTTCCTGCATGACCTAGGCTTGGAGTAGTGAGAGGCCCAGCAGGATATCTAATGCTTCTGTTGGCGTTGTTTTCGTGGCCCTTGTGATGGTGAGGCCGGCTAGCCTTTGATGTTTTGAAAGTTTCAGCCAAGTGGTTTTGTGCTCCACCACTGTTCACCACACCAACGAGCCGTACGCAGTCGTCGGCCTAATGACCGTGCTGTACAGCCAATGCACAACCCTTGTGTTGATCCTCTAAGTTGCGGCCACCGCTCGTCTCAGTTGCCAGAACATTGCCATCGACTTTTTAACTGTCTTTTTGATCTGAGCTCTCCAAGAAAGCACATAGTTCCTTAGAACTCTTAGGTACTTTACCTCACTCACGGAGTTAAGTGTTCTTGAAGCTATATAGAAACCCGTCTAGATTTCATCTTCCTTTAAAAAGGATTGTCTCCGTTTTTGTCTTTGACTACTGTCGCGTCCTAATAAGCTACCCGCTTAAAAGTTCACGCCGGTTCGCAAATCTTTATTTACTCGCAATGAGGAAAATGAACATCACCTTCCCGACTACAAACATCATCGTTTTATTGAAGGTTTAAACAGCCGAATTTCAACTCAACCACTAAACAACCGTACTAAAATTACGTTATACAAAGAAGGCGATTGTGTGCGAGAATGTCGAGAGCGCAATCTTTCTCTTCGGACTTTTTAGAAAAACTTTTCTGACTTAAAAAATATGTCAGTGTCGCGCAATCTATTGACTTCATACTTGCGGGCGCAACGGTACCGCTTCTATCATTGCCACAATTACATTCTTTAACAATATTATAGTCAATTTCCAACATTCTCCCACCTGAGACACGAAATTATCTATACATGAGTGTCTCATAAAAATAGACCTATAGTTTACAGCTTTAACAAAATTAAAATCTAGCAACTACCGACCGTTTACAAAAATTATAAAAATCTGCTCGGCACTCTAATATTTCGACCACTACGAGTTACCACTTGTTTTAACGGTTCGGGTGCTCTGCTTTTGATAACTCCCGTATTTCCCGCACAAACATTGTCTATATCTTGTGGATAGTCTGAGACTTCTTCAGCACAGCTCACTGGTCCCTCAGCTACGTCTACAGGCTTCAAAGGTAGGCCAACAGTCGTCACGCATTCTAGCGGAAACAGGCGTTGAATGGGACGCAGCACCTGACTTCGTTGAGTCCTTAGCCTCACCAAACGGACTTCACCATTCTTGGCAGCCAACAGCTCAATCACCACTCCTAAAGGCCAATCCATCCTCTTATCACGGCCATTCCCTATCAGGACAACATCACCCAGCTTAACCTTTTGACCAGCAGAAACAGCTTGGGAGTCAATGGAATTAACTCCCCAGGATCGCCAGACAAGTAAGTAAGCGGGCGCGAATTTATTACCGCCTCGCAGTCACATAACACAGTGACTAACTCTTCATACGTAAGAGCCGCACGTCCCAGAGTTTTCCTAAGAAGCTGTTTTAGCGTTCCGATTAACCGCTCCCAAAAACCACCCCACCAACTTGCCGTACGAGGGTTAAAGCGCCATCTAATATTTTCCGCACTACTATACGTCGCGATCGCGTCCCAGTCCAACAATTTAAAGGCATTGTCCGTCCCGACAAAGTTCGTGCCATTGTCACTAAAAATTATCTTAGGCCTTCCGCGCCTCGCGATAAAACGTCGCAACGATTGTAAAAAGTTCGTGACAGATAATGACGTACAAAGTTCCAAATGTACCGCGCGATACACCGCGCATGTGAATAGGCAAATCCAACCCAAATCGACCCCAGATACCTCAAACACTGAAGCGTCTCTAACTCTATCTAAAGGAAGAGGGAGTGCACTAACGCCAAACGATTTGCTATTATATCGTTTGCAAATCGCGCATCTTGAAATGACAGTCCTAATGCTTCGACGTCCACCCAATATCCAAAACTTTTCTCTCAACAAGCTTAAACGACCCTGCGTTCTAACATGACACAATTTAATGTGGGCACAAAAAATAATCTTGGTCACCATGAGGTGTTTAGAACGCAACACTATGAGGTAGCGGAAAAGCTCACTATCTTGCCGAGCACTCACTCGGGATTTTAGTCTCATTGGGCCTCGTTCATCAGTAAATTGATCTAATGACTTCAATTTCACAATATCGGACCCACCAAAGGACTCTAACTGGACCATCGTGAAAACAAAGACTTCAGCATCATCAATATCTTCTTGATTAAGTTCTCCACGAAGTTTTGCTTTAGGATGTTGAGTATTTTTTATAAAACGTTTCACCCAAGCGATCATCCTAGTGGTCTTCAAAAAGGAGGAAAAAGTAATTCAAATGCCAGTCATCCGAGCTTGACGTATTTGGCCCAGAATTCACCAATGAAGTCACTATCTTCTTTTTCTCCAGAAAAAATTCCTCTTCATTGTACTCGATTTTTTCTCTAGGCCACAAAGAATCCTCTTGACGGAGCCAATCTGGACCCTCCTACCATTTTGACTCGACTAGGTGTTTGGGTGAACACCCACGGGAAGCGAGGTCAGCGGGGTTCAAAACACCCGGCACATGCCGCCAATCGTCAATCGATGTTGCTTCTCTAATTTCTTTGACCCTGTTATATACAAATGTGCCCCAACTTTCATTTTTGTAGATCCATGCCAATACATTGGAAGAATCAGTCCAATAAGTACATTTGAAGTCAGCACCTAAATCTTTTTGGACAGCTTTTGATAGCCTGGTCCCTATCACCGCAGCTAACAGTTCCAACCGTGGAATTGTGATAATTTTACTTGGTGCCACCCTGCTCTTTGCTGCCACTAGACGGATCTGGACTTCACCAAAACATACACACCTCAGATAAATAACAGTGGCATAAGCATTCTTGCTTGCATCACAAAAAATGTACATTTGTGTATCATCCGCTTCTCCAGGACCACCAAAAAACCACCTAGGTATTTGTATATCAAGCAGGAATCTCAAATCTCTCAACCACGCCTTGAACAAATTATCTGTTTCTTCATCTACCTCCGCATCCCATATAGCTTTTTCTCCCAGATCTTTTGCAATAATAACTTAGGCCCGAGGGTAGCTGGACAAGTAAAACCCACAGGATCAAAGATCCGCTGAGCCACAGAAAGCATTACACGCTTAGTAACAGGCTGTTCAAGATGTTGATGTATGTTACGTAAACAGGTCTCATTAATACTCAAAGTATCCTGACTAGTATTCCAGGTCAAACCTAGAAGTGCTGTAGTTTTAGAATAATTAATTGAACCAGAGTGCTCCCACCCTCGGAGATCAAACTGACCTTCTACCATAATCATACTCGATTCCCTGATAAAGGCATCCAAGATTTTCTCATTTGGCACACTCGCTACGCAGTTGTCGACATAGAAACTTCTGGAAAGAGTAGCAAGAATATTTTTTATCATACAGTGACTCCCCTCTTTCACATTTTTCCATAACCTTCGACGGGTGGTAGTCCAAAGTGGCTGCCAGTAGGAATGGGCTGCTGTTAACCCCAAAAACCACTGGCCTATGCCTATACACAACCTCTCGCCCATCAGGATCTGTCCAAAGAAATCTAAGAAAATCCCTATCAGTTGGATGGACGCTAATCTGGAGAAATGCCTTGCGGATGTCTGCACTAATCCCAAACCTATTCTGTCGAAATCTTACAAGAATGTTTGGAATCAGCTCGATCAAATTTGGCCCTTTTTCAGTGAAGGACAAACCTTCTCCTTCGCAGAAGCGTCAAAAACAGGTCTTATCCGTGTTGTGCTACCGTCCTTGATTACAGGTCTGTGTGGTAAATAATGTACATTTCTATTGTCCCTCTCCGCAGCAGGAACCCTTTCAATAATACACTCTTGTTCCCATTCCTGGAAAATAACATCATATGCTGCATAGAGCTTTAACTTTTCCAACTTCTTCAGTGTACTCTGCAATCTCTTAACAGCAATACTGTAATTGGAGGGGATTGGTAGGTGACCTTCGACCCAAGGCAGTCTTATTTCATACCTGTGTTCTGAATTTAAAGTCACAGTCTCAATAAAAAACTCTTTTGCAGCTTCAGTCAGTTGGTCCCTGGACTTGGTCTCGGAAGGATCCAGTTCCCACAGCTGTGTCAAGGAAGCATCACTCAAGAACAAGGAGATTGCTGTCAAACAAGTGTTGGTTGGTGTATTCAAAGGAATTCTGCCCATCAAAGTCCAACCTAAGAGAGTTTCGATGGCTACCAAACCATTAGAAAGAACTCTCCTTTGGCCAGTGTATAGTTTCCCAGCCACGTCTGCACCAATTAAAACCTCAATGGGGGCTGGGTCTCCCTGATCGCTTAAATTTATGTTAAAACCTTTCAACTCATCTATCCAGGGTCCATGAAATACAGGCGAAACATCCACACATATTGTAGACTGAGACAACGCCTCGATCGTACAACTATATTTGCCATGAGTGAGCCTGACATCGTAACATTCATGCACCATCTCCGACATTGTACCTCCAAACAAGCAATGTTTAATTTTGTTTTAACGCTTAGACTTATAATTCAACAACTGACCAGTTGAGCTCAAAACGTAGGTGTTTTGGGAACCTGTATCAATCAATGCACGTACCATTCTTGACCCATTCACACCATTAACCTGCACCCTCAAAGTTTGTAAAAATACATGACTTGAAGTCCCATTGGTACAGGTCAACAACATAGCAGACGATTCCTTAGTTGGAGTTGAGCCTCTCTCTTCTTTAAACTGTTTACTTCCTCCTGAACTCCTCCTGGTTCTGGACACATCACAACTATGTGAGACTTACCACAAATCAAACATTTAAGTCTCGCTTTACACTTGCGAGCCTGATGATGTTTTTCTAAGGAATAACTTTGAGCTTTGAAACAGCTAGCACCTTCATGGGGTTTGTCACAAAATACACATTTTACTACCATGGCTCTCGTATCACAATTTATTAAACCTGAGGCAGTAGGAACCATATGCCCTGAGGTTGTTCTGCTCGACCTACCTACTACGCCATAATCACAGGAGCCAATGCCACTAAGCCCGAAACCCTCTCTAGCCAATGTTATTCTTTGCTCTCCTTCGACCTCTCCCTTTAAAAACAACATCAAGTTCTTGAGCCGAATCTCTGAAGTTGAGGTGGCCTCAGCTGCCAACGCACCCCCATCCTGGTCCAAGCCTTGTAAACTACCTGCCACCGATTTTTTTTCTGAATTATGCACAGCCAATGGAGACCTCTGCCACACTCTAAGCAAATCCTCTGGCAAGCAGGACTCAATCAACGGGAAAAGCATTGATGCACAACCCTCTAATGTAACCCCCAATGTCTCTAACGCCCTTAACTGTGTTGAAATACCATCATATAATACAGACAAGTCAGTTTTATCTATAGAAATAGCATTATGAATTATCAAGTTTAAAAGTTCGTAACACTTTTTCCTAACTAAGCACTAACCCAAACTAACCCAAACAAAGATATAAACATAGTACCCTGATAGTTTGTATGTATCTGCCTAAGCATTTAAAAAGAAATTAACGCGCAGTTTCCAAAACTATAGGTCGACATGGAAGGTTTAAGAAATGTTCATACACTGATAAATAAGAAACTAAACTTACATTTATTGATTTGCAAAATTATTTTGAATAAGAATATACATTTCTGCAAAGGTATTTTTTATGACATACCTCATAACAAAAATTTGAACATGGAGAAAATATTTAAATAAGATTAAATATGTTTTAAGTTTTTGATTTTTTTGGGTATGTTGTTTCGCTTTGATAAATAAATTTGTGTAAATAAGGTGAGTCAATAGACATTTTCTGTGGGCACAGCGGGGATCGCTTGGGTCTCCAGGCCAGACTAAATTTTTATTGAAAATTTTGTTGCTAATTTTCGCGTGAATAAATTCGTGGCATTTGTATGGCACAAAATATTTGTTAAATATAGTCATAGACTTTGGGTCAACTTCAGAAATAGACTGGCTTGGGGACACCAAGTATAATTTACTATTTTCGGAGGAACTGTAGTTTCTCTGAAAAATCAGAATTTGACTTGGATCTTGTAAGTTACAGAATCATTATGCATGACAGCTTTGCAATTCGCACAATTTTTAAATGTTAGTAATGTTTTTCTAACTAAAAATCCGGCATAGTAGGCTAG
This sequence comes from Pissodes strobi, assembly GCA_016904865.1. Lineage (NCBI taxonomy): Eukaryota > Metazoa > Arthropoda > Insecta > Coleoptera > Curculionidae > Pissodes > Pissodes strobi. The sequence continues at coordinate 11,982 of MU184646.1, read as the reverse complement.
TGAACAATCTTCAAGGCAACCTTCTTTAAGGCTTGGAAAGTTGTCAGTCATGTCGAGGGATTGCTGCGGCTGGTTTTTTAAATTTGTCTCGTCATTATCGGAATCTTCAGCATGAAGATTAAGGTTGTTTTCATTAAATTTTGCACATTTAGAATAATGTAAAATAATATTTCTTGCCTGATCTTCCTCACAGTTTGCCGATTTTGAGGGTTTTATTAGATTGGTTATGGTTTGTATTGCAAAGCGTTGGCGAAACATTTTTGGTGTTATATTAAAATCCCAACCACCCCTTTGCCGAAGAGAAGAAAATTTATTTTCAAGGAAATCCTGGCAAAGGTGGTTTAAGCAAATCCAACCAGAAGGCTGTCCTTTTTTTCTTCTTCATAAAACCCTAATATTCCATTTATGATTTGGATAAACAGCGTCAAAACAATCCGGACGAGGATGACTTCTACCTTGTTCAACTATTTTTCTCAAATTTTTAAAAATATCTAGACCTTTTTGCCAAATTTAAAAAATTTGGCGATTTCTGTAAGATATAGCACAGTTACTTGGATATTTAGAAAAAAGGATATGACTATTCAGAAAATCAAATAAATTATTAAGGTCAGATACAAAGTTGGCTGTAGCCAAGGCTTCCTTTACAATTTGACCATTCTCCACACAAGTTTTAATAGCAGAGAATGTGAAAAAATTTGAACAGCATATTGCACAGTAATTTTTTGAAATGCATTTGGGTTCATATTATGTGCCTCGGTTAGTTTTGGCAAAGCCCTGGCAGTATTTGAACTTTTATCAATATTAAGAACCTGTCGAATATAATTAAAACTAAGAATTTCTCCAAAAAGCTTGAAGTTTTGCTTTAAAGAGTTAATCCTAATACTTTTGAAGAGATGAGGTATGTCAAATATTTTATATTTTATGCATATAATTTTTTGAATACTCTAAATTTTCTTTTAAAGATACCTCATCAAAAGCTAGCACACATTTTTTTCCTGATTGGACATACCGTTAATTTTTTTTTTAATTATAAGAAAACGCATTGAATAATCCATTCTCTTATAGTTGAGATACCAGGTAAAACAGTTCCTAACCTTCGAAGGTATTGGGACGCTTTGGGAGATTTATAATAAAACGATATTGCAAAATCTTTTTCTGCTTTAGTCCATTTTGAATATTTTCTTTTAAATTGCATTTGAACAAATGTTTTTGCGACAAAGCTCAGAAGAACTGAAAAAAACAAGGTTTCCAGTGTTGTTTTGACAGCTATTTTGTTTAAACATCGTCTTTGTTTTTGTTTTATTTTGTAAAAGTTATTTTTTTGTGTTTTTATTGTTTTGGCCTGAGTTACAATTTTGGCTTTCATACCAGCCTTTCTAAGCGTAACGAGCTGCTCCGGAAAATTGATACATTCTTCGACAAAATCGTTTTTTTTTCAGCTTCATCTTTTTCTTAGGAGGTGTTTCTAATGACAAATTATGTGTCGCTGAATCATCTTTGGGGTAACTTGGAACATACCAATTATTGGGAACTGTTTCGTCCTTATCAGATACAGGAGGGATAGACTGGCAGCTTCTGGAATACGTTTTTTTCAGGAATTAAGACTGGAATGTGACTTTCCTTTTAATAGATCGGTACTGCTTTTTTTTCAGGAAATGCTTTTTCTCCGTTTTAAAGTCGGACTCAAGAAAGTGATCACTGCGAACTCTTTTCTCATAAAGTTGTTCAGTTGAAAGGTTAATTAATGTCGTTTCCTGTAAAGAAATAAAAGTTATGCGCAATAATTTTTAAAAAATATATTTTTTTTCTTCTAACAAATTTTTAAATAGCTACTCATACCTGGTGTCTGTGGGAAGTAGTTCACCCCAATATCTCTTTTGTTTTTTAAGACAAATTATATTAAATTTATTATGTTAATATAATAGGTACCAAGATATCCATCACTTCTCGTTTAGCCGAAAGCTCGGCCAGTCACGCAAGTTTTTTAATATTAAATTTGACTAACTTCGTATATTTGCCCTAAGGAAACCACCATTAGAGACTCAAAGAATCAAAAATAATTATGTGCCTCACCTTTATAAGCACACAACTGAAGTGAAACTTCTGAAAGAGATATAAGTAATTGAGTTTTATTTTTCTTAAGCTTTTTTTTCTCAACTTTTGCCCCCTGTTTCGACACTTTATTATAATTTTTCCAACTCTTTTCGCAGAAAACTGCATTTCTCTTACATTTTTTTATTTTTTTTGCTTTATTTCGTTATATAATAATCTTATTAACTTTCCGAACAATTTTTTGTTATTAATATTTTTTTTCTTATTTGGTTTTATAATACCTTTATTAATTTTTCGAACACTTTTGGTTTTGTTTTTTTTATTATTGTCATTTTCTTATTTCATTTTATAATACTTTTATTAACTTTCCGAGCGTTTTTTTACGTTTTTTTTTAATTTTTTTCCATTTTTTCAAAAAATATTTTTTCTCTTATGATGCATTTTTTTTCTTCCCATTCTTGCCATCCCCGACCTCGTAGCTGAAATCTTTCGCCTTTTTTCGCCAAAAACTGCGTTTCTCTAACTTTTTTCGTATTTCGTTTCGATTCATAATACTTTTATTAACATTCCGAACAATTTTTTACGTTTTTTCCAATTTTTTCCCATTTTTCGAAAATTTGGTGATACCCGGGGAGTTACGACAGCATTATTTCTGAGTTTACCCTCGCTAAAGAAGTTTCACTTCAATAAAATTAACAAGTTTACAAGGTTTTTTTTAATGGCTTGCAGCGGCACAATAAACAAAATAAAGCACCAACACTTTGTCGCGTGCCGCCTAATAATATAGAGCTGGTCGATAACAGAGAACACTCGAAAATAAAATATACGAATATACGTAAAATACGTATCTATTTATGTAGTAATTTGACGATTGGCAGGCGAAGACGTTTCAATTGACTTTACAAGTACTGTACTTACCGCAATTAATTAGCCACTTTTTACAAAGTTCTTCACTTTTAGAAGGGAATCTAAATGCTCGAAAGCCAGCATTAGAATATCTAGCTTTTCCACAATTAAAATATACGCATTTGTATCCCCGCCGCGCGGCATGACGACAAGAATGATGTTATTATTAAATATTTCATATGCGAATGCAACCATTCAAGTTCACTTTGCCTGTAAAGACATTTAGCAGGGCGGGCGAACGCGTGAAGGTAACAAGCGTTGTATCGCACAGCATTTGGCATCGGCAACATCGCACCGTTAGGGACAAGCTGAATTTTAAATTTATTATTTTAATAGGCGCGTATCGCTGACGGAGACATCTTACGTCCACTGACTGTAACTTTTTTAATTTAGAAGCTGTGCGTCTATCCGTTGGGTTAGTTTATGTTTTGTAACACATTTTGTAACACCCTATGTATCTTAAAACAGTTAAATGAGTAGTAGGATTAGATCTGATGTCTCGAGACCAGAAGAAACGTTGCTAGACAGAATGTTATGCAAACGAAATTAACAAATTTAATGCACTAAATCCTTTTGGTAAATTTTTTTTGTCTATGAGCAGAGCTGTCGCTTATAACTATTGCTTCTTCTGGTCTCGCGAACATCATAAGTGGATTTTTTTTATTTATTTTTTTTTATGGCAGTGGCTCACACACTAAAGGGAGATCCTATGGCGCTCGACGAGCGGTGTGTGTGCGAAGATGTTGATTGACACGGTTCTTGAATATTTGTAGGTTGTAATTAGTGGGAAACAGATGTCCTGGAAGTGAGTTCCACAGTGACGCAGTGCGCCAGACAAAGGAGTTCTGGTAAAGCGATGCTCTAGGTGTTTCTAGTTGTACGACGAACTGGTGCACTCCTGCCGTCTGTCGGGACTGTCTGACAGGAGTTGCCAGGGGCGGGATTATGCGGGCTAAATTCTGGGAATATCTGCCGTGAAAGTATCTGTAAAACAGAGACATCTCGGCCACATGTCTGCGATGTTCCAGACTATCCAGATTCCGGGACAACTCCGGATCGCCGACGAGACGCACAGCCCTCTTCTGAATGGAATCCAACAGCTTTAGGGTATGCTTTGGTGCGGCACCCCGGATATGTGAGCAATATTCTAAGCACGTCTTATTTGCGTTTTATACAGCAAGAGCAACTGTTGCGGTGTATAGAGTTTTTTTGTTGCGAAATAGCGCACCAAGCTTTTGGGAGGCTGATTTTGCGATGTTAGCAACATGGTCATGTCATGACATATTGCTGTTGACCGAGACACCCAGCAGCCCGATTGACGAGGATGAAGGAATGGTCGATCCTGCCATAATGATGTCAGGGCCCGCTGTATTGGCCCTCTTAGTAAACGTTGCTGCTTGGGTCTTTGCTGCATTGAACTGGACCAAATTTCGGTCGCCCCAAGTTTGAACTTTCTCCAGGTCTTGATTAATTGCTGTAATCTGCTCCTGTCTGCGGTGATGAGTCTCAGTCGCTAGTAAGGGTTTTAAACAGATAGATCCTACTTGTTACGACACCCTATTCAATAACAGAGATGTCTAATTGAAAAGTTGTTTCTTTGGTTCTCAGGAATATTATGTCAAAAATTTAGGAAGATCTATCGAAATTTGTATTTAGCGATTTAGTTCATGATACTATAAGGCACGTTCAAAATGGCTTATTTAGAGGTTAAAAGCTCCAGAATAACCTGTGTAACATAAGTTCTTCATTAAAGGAGCTATGGAATTTCTTACCCTTCCCCACTATATTATGCACACTGTTTCATACATAAAAAAATTCATTCATACATACAAAAATTAACAATTTTTGATTTATCCTGTATTTACATATTTTATTTACCATAGGTGTAACAGATCTACAAAAATATCCTAATAGGAAAAAATATATTATCAAGGACAATTGTATAGACGTGGACGAAAACCTCAAAACAACTATAGGAATAGCGGATGATTATTTAAAATCAAGTATTTCGAAATATGAATTAGACGGCTTTAGTCAGCACAACACAGAAATTAAGGAGGAGTTTGTACATCTCTGTGAAAAACTTATGGGAATTGTAAGTAATTTCGTTCTTTCCTGTAGTGTTTCTTCCAGTAAAGGACCAGGTCTTTGACTTTTTTAAGCGAAAATATGGAATTAAAAAAAAGGTATAATTGCAATAAATTCAATACACTTATTTGTGGAATATATAATAGAATGGTTACATTAAATACTAAATTTAAAAAGAAATTAAAAGTGACTCCAATGGATTAACAACTAGTAATAAACTGATACTAACGCAGTAATTGATAACAGTGAAAAAATGGCTAACTTGAAAGAATTAGAATTAAGTATATAATAAATGAATTATATAAATAATAAAAAATATACGGAACTTGACAAAAACAAAATTTCACAAACTTAATGATCAAAGTGAAATACATAAAATTATAAAACAGTTAACAAATTACCCAATATAGACAAGATTGTCAAACTTATACTTTTTTTACACTTGAGTTTCTCTGTATTGCCGTTTTATTATTGTTAACTGATCCTATTTCAAAGTAGCAATAGTAACTTTAATTTTCAGGAGCGACGATAAAATAACTAGTGAATTTTATATTAAAACTGTTGCGAAAATACTTAAAAATAGCCAAAAATCATCACAAATAATTATCCAAATTTCTAGTTATTTTTGGGAGGTGCCGTCACTTCATCTTTGCGTTTGGAGTGTGAGAATGAGGTGGTTTCTGTCAGGTATATTGTAACTATGGAATAAATTTCAGGATGGTGTCTGAAAATGTGTTTTGGCCACAAATCATTATGCACATATCCAATTTTTTCATTGAAAATGGTGTAATTTCTTGTATTTGGAAACAGCCAGTTGTCATCAGTATGCGAACGATACTCAACTATACTTTGCCTGTAATCCTTCGATACCGGATACTGCATATTTCTCTTGAACATCAATCTGGAGAAGGTTAATTATTGGTAAAAAAAACATCAGTCTTCTTTTGAGCCTTGTCAAGTCGACAGCAACGCGTATTGGAAGTGCGATGGAATGTAGAAGATGTCTCAGTAATATTACCGTAAGCATTAACTTGCGCCACATTCCGGTTAGGTTTAAAAGTAAGTGGGTTTATACCAGACCCTTCCACCGCGATTCACGGTTTATTGTGGCTCACGCCTTATTTAGATTTCCCCCAACAAATTCAGCCTTCTGACGAAGAATAATATTTTTGGGCAATTGCCCCGCTTTCCCACATAGTATGTGTTCGGCTATTTCCTCATCCTCCATATGTATCCTATGTTACGCCAAGTCTATGCATATGGTAACTCAGCATGCAGTGTCATGTGTACAGATCTATCAAGGTGTTGAGGTGTTTCTGCTTAACTCTAGTATTCTGCCTGTTACCTTTTGTTCCCAAGAATATGCCATGAAGGTCTTCGAGTGATTCAGTCCCGATAATCCCAGCCAGTTTTGGAGTGATTTTTCCGCTGCCCAAATTATGCTACACGATATTCCAGCATAGATTTAGATCCCGTGAACTTTGTTTCAGCTCCTCTTCTGGCAAGGAGGTTCGCAGACGCATTCCTCTCCAGACCAGTGTGCCCAGGTATCCAAATCAGTGTAACCCTATTATGTTCACCCAGTCTGGAGAGAGCTTTTTTGCAGTTCTATGCCTTTTTAGACATATAACGGCTGGATTCAAGTATCTTAAGGCTGAAAATATTTTGATTGATCTTGTTCAATGACTTTCGTTTTTGCCTGAAATATGCTCCTGGATGCTGACCTCTCATTCGAATGGTATGTGACGAGGAATCTTGGTCTCGCTTTCTCAAAATTAATACATATTTATACATTTAAACACTCTCCCTAGTGTTATGAAATTGATTATGAATAGTACTTTTGTTTTATGTCAGCTTGATTATTGTTGTGTAGTATATTTTAACTATCTTACTAGTGACCTTACAAATAAGATTCATAAGCTCTACAAAGTTCCTGTGATTTGTGTATGATACAAAAACATGTTCAACAACTTAATTTTTATTTAAAAAATTGAATTTAGATGCCTTATTTACTTAACTTTTGTACAATGTCACTCGCGATGAATTTACCTAATCTGATTCAAAAAGATTAAGTTTTAAAAAGTTAAATTTTTTCGAAATTCCCAAACATAAACTAATAATACACACATAATGTATATATCAGTGAAGCTCCAAAATGATAAAACACACCTGATAAGTGTATATGCCCCAGACATAACAAAACCAAGGGAGGAAAGAGAACAATTCTTTGATGACCTACAGAGCACACTGGACCAACTACCAAGGAACGAAAAAGTTTTTATAATGGGAGACCTAAACTCACGTATAGACAATGTTACGATACCCGGCATCATGCATAGTTTTAACGAGGAAGTGAGAAACGAGAATGTTAATATGCTTATAGAAATGTGTACAGGGTTATCCAAGGAGGACTAGACAAGGCGATTTTTTTTACTTTCTCTGTATTTTTATAAAAAAAACTGAAATAGCCATCTTATGTAATTTTCTCCTGCGAATTCGGATATGTTCAATTGAACATCAAATAAAAGTGCTAGAGGTCACTTGGATATTTTTTTAAATGGGATGCCATATTTGTGATGTGCTTATCCGATTTCTCATATAAATTTTGATCTAAAATGATAGATTTTTATTCAGAAACGCCTTTTTTCTTCAGTTTTAAATTCGGAAAATGTTCGTCTACCGTACGATTAATACCTGATAGATGGATGCCCGTTTCACCTGTTCAACCTTTAACCTGCTTTGGTCAGTCAGACCAAATAATCAACTTTCAAATTTCTATACTATATTTTTCACGAATTAGTTACAAATAATGAAATATTTTTTAGAAGAATGACTAAGTGTAATAAAATTATATTACAAAAGTGGAGAGAATGCTCGACAAACACAAAGAACATTTTTTTGAGAGATTCCAGAGACACATTTCAGTAGATACAATTCTCAGAATTAAGACCCTATTTGAAGAAAGCAAGACATTGAAAGATAAGCCAAGAAAGATGAAAAGACAGAATAGAAGTAATCGAGCCATTGTTCAATATTTTACTATAAATCCGAAGAGTTCTATTCCGCAAGCGGTACGATAAGTAAGGTATGGTCCAGGACTCCGGAGAGTAAGCTATGGAACAGTTCACAGAAACCATATTGCATCCTTCCCGTTCAATACTTAACACAACATCAATTGAACTCGATTTGTTGCTTCAATGCTGATGAGAGAGCAAAACGAAGATTATAATTTATATAAGAAAATTGTATGGTCTGACGAAGCGTCATTTACAACATTGCGGGTATAGAATCGGAAAAATACAAGATACTGGGCAGCAGAGATATGATAAGTTTCAATATTTGGTGTGGGATGTTAGAAAATCGAATCATTGGACCACTATTTAACCGTGGCTCTTTAACAGGCCAAAGATACCTCCAGTCAGTGGCGGAACAACGTAACCAAGGGCCTGTGTGCGGAAGTTTTGCCGGGCCCCTATTATGATACGGCGTATTGACAACCATATTAATATATGAATTTTGGGTACATAAAAAAGCAATTATTATACTGATAAGTATTTAATTTTCTAAACATAGAAAAATTTGGAAGTACAAATCAAAAACAATTTGTGATAAGAATAATAATTTATATACGTACAAGTAACAAAACAACTAAAAACAATTTTTCTTCTAAATTAATATGATAAAAATAAAACAACAAAATATTGGATATTTTACAACAATAACAAAAAAATTAAAACCTCTCAAAGATTTACGAACTAACAAGAAAAATCTTTTTTCCTTGCTTCTGCATGCGCAAAATTTGAAATGATTGTAAATATCTATTTTTTGAGCTTCCTCATTTTCTATAGAAATAATTATTGCTAAAGCTGATAATTTTTGATTGGTCATGCAATTTCTCAAATAAGTTTTAATCAACTTTAACTTGGAAAAAGACCGTTCAGCTGATGCAACCGAAATAGTGATGGTCAAAACATAATACAGGCAGTTACAATTTCACTAAAATTGGAGGATGAATAATAAATTTTTGCCAAAATAAAATCTAATAAATCAAAAACAGAAGATAAATTATCTAAATCGTTCTTAAAACATTCTCTAAATGAAAGCACTTGGGATGAGATTGTGTCCGCAATATCCTCTGGATATTGAAGATGCAGGGCATGACTCATATCATAAATATCATTATCAGAAAGAGAAGGATCTCGTAAAACGTTGGGGAGTAAAATGGCGAAATAGGAACAAATTTTGTCAAGGCCGAAACTTCGATTTTTTAATTGAACTCTAATTATATCTATAGTTTTAAAAAACACATTTATTCTAAACCAAACATCACTTGTTTGAACTTGATAATGGTTATTCACATCATTAAAAATATTTTTGGTCTTGATATCCTTTTGTTTTCGAATTCAGTAATAGCCAAAGTGGCAGCTTCCATTTAAATTATATCAAAATTTTTTCTTATTTGATTTATGGTTTCAGTGGCCGTGGTAAACATTTTAGACGTAGCTTCCATATTTTGCTCTTTTTTGTACAAGTTTTGACAATGCATCAATATTCTTTCAAATTTTATTTTGAAAAACAATAAGAGAAACTGTTTCAAATTTTTCCAATTTGTTCCTTAAAGACGTTGTCTAAGTCGCCCGAATCGCCGACAGGTACACCGGCGGCCTTTGAACTAAATGCCTGTATTGCGAATTATGGTTTAATAAAAACAATAAAAAAACAAAGGCAGTTTCATGTGAATATTTATAAAAGTATTGAGTATTTTGTGTGTCCGTGACCGCAATATTTCAATTTTTCTATGAGAATATTGTTTTTTGAATTTTTTGTTTTGCATTTTCATATTTCTGGCTCCGGGTCCGGGCCCCGGGCCTTTTTTTAACCCGGGCCTGTGTGCTTCGCACACATTGCATACCGGTAGTTCCGCCACTGCCTCCAGTTTCTTCAAAACGATATCGAGGATTTCTTGGAAAGATTGCCATTGCAAGTCTACAACAATATCATTTGGCAGCAGGATGGTGCTCCGCCTCATGCAGTTCGAGAAGTGGTAACATACTTAAATGAGCAGTATAATCAGTGGATTGGCCGTAACGGAACAATTCATTGACCACCAAATAGCCCCGATATCACGCCAATGGATACATTTTTATGGGGTAATTTAAACAATGTAGCTTATCGACCAACGGAAGTCTCGAGGATATTCAGCAAAAAATTATAAATGAAATTAATAGACTTAACCAGGACCAAAATATTGTAAGAGATTCCTTAGAGAGACTGAAAAGGGGGCATCGGTCGTGTTTTAAAAATAATCACACACATCGAACAATTATATTATTGAGATTAAAGTTATTAAGTTAGTTTATAGTTTTTTCTAATATGTCATACTGTTTTTATACGTAAACAATAATAGATTTGCAAAAAACTACCATTATTAATTTGTAACTAATTCGTGAAAAATATAGTATAGAAATTTAGTTGATTATTTGGTCTGGCTGACGGCCGCTTTAAAGCAGGTTAAAGGTTGAACAGGTGAAACGGGTATCCATCTATCAGGTATTAATCGTACGGTAGACGAACATTTCCCGAATTTAAACTGAAACTTTAACACAAAACCATATAAGAGAGGAAGGCGATACAGAGCTGGCAACTATAAGTATAAGATGAGCTCTGGATGTAAGAAAGAAAACTACCAAAAACCAATAACAGTTCGTGGATAAAAGAACAGGTGAAGTTGTAAGAGCAAAAACAGCACCGCAGGCGAATTGGGTGTTCGTCTTCTCCCAAGCTTATAAATAACAATTCTAAACAGAATGTTTATAATGGTTATTTAAAAAATAAACAAAGCCAGTAGAATCATTTTTGTACAATTTTGCTGCCAAATAACCTTTTGTAGGTCAAATATCTAGGCCGCCCCATAATTAATATAGCCGTTCTATCTTCATCTCTACATCAACTAAATGGAGTTTCTAGACATTTCTTGGATTCGATGTTGGATGCAAACAAAAATACCTATATCAAGATTAGTAATGTACATATACCAACCTAAAATCAACACACAAAAAGTAATGTCCCGAAATTCACACTTGAGGTTAACTAAATATTATACGTGTTCGAAATACAGAGGGTAAAGTAAAAGCAAAGCGGGTCAATCAGCCGCAAATAAACTTACGTTTAAGGCAGGAACGTCAAACCGGTGAGAGCAGTTTGATTACGGGGAGTGACGCCCCCGCCATTCCGAGTTGCCACGGGATGTGGCACATCAAATCCCATCGTCCTCCCCCAGGCTGGAAAACACCGAAATACAAAGTCTGGAACTGATCAATGACAGTTTGTGACAAGAGGGGCTGCATTGTATTAGCTGGCAGGGACGTCAAACTGGTGAGAGCAGTTTGATTACGGGGAGTGACGCCCCCGCCATTCCGAGTTGCCACGGGATGTGGCCCATCAAATCCCATCGTCCTCCTCCAGGCTGGAGAACACCGAAGTACAAAGTCTGGAGCTGATCACTAGGGAGTGACCCAACAAACCCTATTTTTACCCCTGTCACACTAGGGACCACTAAAGGAAAGAGTCTGAGGCCGATGCATCCAGTGGAAGCGGCCCTAGGTGGTAGATGCATACGGCTACTCGCATCGTCCGGTGAAAGATCACCCCACCAGAACTGGGAAGCGCTAAGTGGTTTTCCCGAATCACGTTCCGTTTCCGCGCTGGTGGTTCCGGGTTCCACAGTCGGAATATAATAATATGGACATGATGGTGCTTCCAGGATCAAAATATTCCGGAGGTAAACTCCCCGGCCATTCGGATCTCCGGGCGCTGGATGGCCCTGGGAGCCCTTCATTCCGCATTTCACAGACAGCAAAGATACCGGACCAATTTAGAATTGATTTCTGCAACATAAGAGGCCTAAATACAAACATAAATTCGGTACACCAACAT
>MU184645.1:103927-137773 GCA_016904865.1 Pissodes strobi | reverse complement strand
ATTGTAGCAAACAAAGGTAGATTATACCATAGAGAACAATAACTAAATAGGAGATTCTAAATAGGTAAATCTAGCAAACAGAGCTCTGACAAAAAAACGCAAACATGCTTACAAAGTAAATAAAAGAACAACAATAGTAGTGAATTAATGAGAGCGAGTCCTCTCGGAGGAAAAGGGCTCTCTCTCATTGAATTAGGGAGGTCTCTTTATCATCATGAAATAAGTTTGGGTTAGTAGAACATATCTTATCCTTTTCTACTATAAATATAGGCATACGGACGAGCGTGTTGTTTCATTCTATAATGTAATGATCTACATGTGCGCTTTCGAATGTATTTTATATGTAAAATAATTTTTTTATGAAGGAATAAAAAAACATGATGTTTATTGTCAGGCGTAATATTTTAACAGTTAAGAAAACGCTTAGTTTCCTTCGGAAAAACATCGTTTTTCCTGTTTTTTTTTCCAAGAAATTAAAAAAAAATTCAATCCAAATTTTATTTTTTTCTTAAATTTTATACAAAAAAAAACAGAACTTTAGCAAACAAAGATATATTATACTATAAAGAACAAGAACTAAATAAAAAGTAAATAGGAAAGTCCAACACAGATCTCTGACAAAAAACACATACCTACAAAATAAATAAAAAACAGCAGTAGTAGTGAACTAATGAGAGCGTGTCCTTTTGGAGGAGGAGGGCTCTCTCTCATCATGAAATAAGTTTGTGCCTACCTATAGAACCTTTTTTATCCTTTTCTACTATAAATATATAGACATAAGTAGCGGTCTCATTGTTTCAGTCAAAATTATCGATCCCATGAAATTATCGATTCCATGAATTTTTCACTGATCAATGAGAGTAGCGGTCGCATTATTTCAGTCAAATCCATTGATTTCATAAATTTTTCGCTGATCAATGGGAGTAGCTATTCCTATAATGTAACCGTAAGTCACCATCTACGTGTGCGCATTTGAATGGATTTTATACGTATAATAGTGTTTTTATGAATGACAGTATTGTCAGGCGTGGTATTTAAACAGTTAGGAAAAAGCCAGTTTTCTCCGTAAAAAATCGCTTTTTTTTTTGGTTTTTTTGAACGAAGAACCAAATTTTTCATTACAAATTTATTGTTTTTCTTAAATCTTGTACAAAAACAAACAGAACTGTAGCAAACAGAGATCTTATACTATAAAGAACAAAACTTAAATAGGAGCTTCTAAATAGGAAAGTTTAACAAATAGAAATCTGACAGAAAACACAAACATACTTACAAAGCAAATTTAAAAATCGATAAAAGTAGTGAGTTAATGAGAGCCAGTCCTCCCGGAGGAGGGGACTCTCATTGATTTAGAGCGGCTTCTCTGTCATAATAAAATAAGTTTGTGCATCTCTATAGAACATTTATTATCCTTTTCAACTAAAAATATGTAAACATAAGGAAGAGGGTGTTGTTTCATACTATAATGCAACCATAATTCACCATCTATGTGTGCGCTTCCGAATGTATTTCATATGTATAATAATTTTTTTATGAGTGAATGAAAAATAATAATTTTATTTACCTTTGTTATATTAAATGCATTTTTAAACTTCCTAATACACATCATTTTAACATATTTTAAGTTTTAATAAAACCCTAATGCTGTCTTCAGTTTTTAGGAACCCGTTGCACACATTTACCATCTTATTACAATACACAGCATGTTGCATACAGTTCTCACACCACAGAATACCTTGGGCTTCAGGGTCATTTTCCGCAAGAGCATAAAACCGCGAATAAGCTTCACACATAACAAATTTGATATATTTCCAACGCAAATTCCTTCTTTTCAAATTGATGTTTTTCCAATTCTTCAGCTGGTACTCTTATTTCCTTTAATATGCTTACAAAATAATTTGAAAAAAAACTACAATAGTAGTGAGTTAATGAGAGCGAGTACTCACTGAATTAGGGAGTCCTCTCTGTCATCATGATATAAGTTTATGCCTCCCTATAGAACCTTTTTTTATCCTTTTCGGCTATAAATATATAGACATAAAGATGAATGTGTTGTTTCATCCTATAATGTATTCATAAATCACCATCTATATGTGCGTTTTCGAATGTATAATGCATGTATAATATGAATGAATAAAAAATATTGTTTTATTTAACTTTCTAATAAACACGTATACTACTATAATGTAATTTTAACATATTTTATCCCCTCCTATTAAAACACCTCTTATTAAACACTTGATGTTATGGAGATGACATTAATGTCATTCTCTTCCTAATCTTCTTCATCATCATTATTATCATCATTTAGAATAAGTTTCAAAATATCTCCAATCGATTTAGTTTCATCCACAATAATTCTTTTTTGCTTATTATAATTTATATTGATAAACTCACAATGACGTCTACACAATCATCGCTCTTTTTAACCATTCTGTTAAGCAGTCTAAACAACTTCATGAATGCAAGCTATTCTTGTTGCAAGGATTGAAACAAATAGAACATTTTCCTCTCAATTGGTTAACTTTTATTTTCTTTTTGGACTAGCTATTTCTAACGTAACATTTTCCGAATCTCTTAATTTGAGTTCTTCCGTAAAACACTAAACTTTAAATTAAAAAAATAAATGCAAAGCTGCTAGTTTTATTAAACATATTTAGCAAGGTTGGGGAGAAAGTCAGGGTTAGTTGAAAGACGATATAACACAAGGTCAACATATATGAGCTATTTCTTTTAATATCAGAGTAACTACTAATTTACTGATGAGTGAGACTTATCCTTTCACCATATTTTATGTTTCTATATTTAAGGTAGACAAGAAGAGCAAATGTATTAAGGTTCTACAGGAAGGCAAAACCTTACCTCATGTTTACAGAGCCATTTCGGAGGAAGGATTTTACCTCCTCCGGTGAAACACTCACATCTTATATGTGTATCTTTAAGATAGACTATGATAGAAAATGTGTTAAGGTTCTACAGGGAGACAAGATTTTATTTCACCATGTGAGCGGATCCTCCCGGGAGGACTCGCTCTCATCACAGAATCTTAGGACGATTGCATTTGTAACATATTGGTAAATCAATTGGTCATCGTAGTCGATGCCTAAGGAAGTGACTATTTTTAGGTAATGTTAGTACATTTTTTCACCGATGTTCTCATCTATAAAGTAAAAAGTTGCTTCTAATTGCATCCAATTTTGCTACTGTTACACCTAGCAATATATTTATTTTTTTCAAGTAAGTGAGCTGAAATGTAGAACAGGTCCTTCCAGATTATGGAATTAATTATAGTTATCGAGATATCTAAAAAATATATTTTTTCCAACTTTTTTTTGTGGATTTATAATTTCAAAAAATGATTTTTTAAACACTAATCAGAAGGTCAGCTCCTGAATTTGCCAACAGAGATGCCAATCAATAAGTCAATTTTATTTGGTAACATCTATCAACATTAGGCCACTTGGACTATATCAGTTTAAAAGGTTTGGGTATGGGCAAATATTAATCTTAAAAAATTCTCTCTAAACTTGTTATCACCCACTTACAGGATTTTTAGAAGTTAGTAAAACTCGGGGGTTATCCTAGTTTAATGATCGCTGTAGCTAGAGGAAAACGAGTTATTTTGCAATTTTTCCACTATAAGGAGTGGATTTTATTAGCATATGCTGCTCATATATATTCATCTTCAAAAAAGCATTCTCAATGCGATGCGATGAACTTCGTTTACGGAGCTACTTCAATTTATATACTTATCGACATAACATCAATGCAACAAGTAACCCGAATGCCGCCTGGCGCTACCAGCGAGTTCGTGCAAACTTATAGTATGGATACGCTTAATTACGCTTGTGATTTATTATACTTATGGGAAAACATTTAATTCCGGTAAAACGTATAACGTTTATATGTGTAACGACAATGTAATAGCGCTGTTAAGTTCAAAATTAATAAATTGCTAGGAGAAAGAAACCTAAAATATAATGAGAAAGTAACTGCTAATTAAAAACTGAGAGGCCTTTGTTTAGAGTGAAAATTGGTTTTCTTATTGAAGAATCAACGATTTTCAGTCTTTTGCCAAAAGCAGCAACAAGTTAAATGATGGTTTTTGTAATGAAATTTTAAACGGTTGATGTCTATACAAATTTAAAAAATGTATTAATTATAATATTATAATAATTAGTAAAAACTAATCCAAATTAACGTAAACTTTTCGGCTGCTGTAGCAAATCTCAAATTGAGCAAGAATAAGTCTTTTGTCTACATCAATTAAATTATTATTTACTTTTATTATTCTAATCTCCCAACCCAACCATCAGCAGTTGACATGAGCAATACAATTGTGTTTTAGAGTTAGCGCCAGCTTTTAAAACATATACTTTCATATTAGTCCAGTTATTTAAGTTACAAAGCTTAAAAAATGATAAAGGGTTGAAAGCTGAAAAGCAATTAAACCGAAAAAGGTGATACAAGTAAAATATCTAATTATAAATACGTGAAATATTCGGGTAGGGTATGATTAGTTAGTTTAGTGTGAACTCGAACTATGTTATAAGTAACGATAAAATTGTCTCATTGAACGGCCGTATATGTATAGTGATTTAGCTCATTATATAATACTCCACAATATCTCACCAGACTGTTGTATATTTATATTAGTTTTTAGACGATACAATAATCCATCTTATCTCTTTGAATTGTTCTATAGATAAACTATATTTGTTACCATGTTTGTTTTTGCAATGTCATTTCATATAAGACGATTCATGTACTTATGTATTTAAATTATAATGTACATGTACATTAATTTGATAAGGCTGAATTTAATATGTTAATATATTATGTTTTTAAAATCATGTCTTTTTGGAACGCAGTTGCAAGATTACACCTGCTTTAAAAACGCGAAGGCTAACCCACCAAATTACTTGTTGCTTACTTAAAGTGTCCTTTTGATCTGATCCTTGAAACCGCTCACAAGGATATATAAAAAGAGGTTGCAACAAATCGTAGATTTCCCAAGCATCTGACCAATTTAAAATTTTACTTAAATATTTTAATGTTGTAAAAGGCTTAGAATCTAAAGAAGATTGTAAATATTTACAGTAGATCACCATCCTAATAATATAATTTCATCCTTTCTTATTTAATCCTTAAAACCGCTCGCAAAGATATATAATAATAGATTGTGAGAAATCATCAATTTTCCAAACACCTAAACCATTTATAATTTTACTTATATACTTTAAAATTGCATCAGGTTTAGAATTTAAAGAAGAATTTAAATGTTTACAATAGATAACCATCTTAATAATAAAATTTTCTCATTTCTTATTGTATCCTTAAAACCGCTTGCAAGGATATATAAGAAAAGGTGACAAATCATCACTTTTTCAAACATCTAACCAATTTATAATTTTACTTTTATATTTTAATGTTGCATCAGGCTTAGAATTTAAAGAAGAATTTAAATTTTTGCAGTAGATAACCAATTTAATAATATATATTTCTCCTTTCTTATTTTTTCTTTAAAACCGCTCGCAAGGATATATAAGAATAGGTTGTGACAAATCATTAATTTGTCACCTAACCAATTTATAATTTTACTTATATTCTTTAATATTGCATCATGCTTAGAATTTAATGAAGAATTTAAATGTTTACAGTAGATAACCATCTTAATATAATTTTTTCTTTTCTCATTTTATCCTAAAAACCGCTCGCAAGGATCTATAAAAATAGATTGTGACAAATCATCAATATTCCAAACACCTAACCAATTTATAATTTTACTTATATATTTTAATGTGTTGCATCAGGCTTAGAATCTAAAGAAGAGTTTAAATGTTTACAGTAGATGACTATCTTAATAATATAATTTCCTCCTTCCTTATTTAATCCAAGGGTATATAAAAATAGATTGTGACAAATCATCAATTTTCCACCAATTTTTAATTTTACTTATATATTTTAATGTTGCATCAGGCTTAGAATCTAAAGAAGAGTGTAAATGTTTACAGTAGGTGACTATCGTGGTAATATGGTTTCCTCCTTTCCTATTTAATCCTTAAAGCCGCTCGCAAGGATATATATAAAAATATATTGTAACAAATCATCAATTTTTCAAACACCTATTTTTCAAACCTAACCAATTTTTAATTTTACTTATATATTTTAATGTTGTATCAGGCTTAGAGTAGGTGACTATCTTAATAATATAATTTCCTCCTTTCTTAAAACTGCTCCTAAGTCTATATAAAAATAGATTGTGACAAATCATTAATTTTTCAAACACCTAACCAATTTACACCAATTTTACATATATGTTTTAATGTTGCATCAGGCATAGAATCTAAAGAAGAATGTAAAGAAGAACTAAGAAAGAAGACTATCTTAAAAAGATAATATCCTATTTCCTTATTTAATCCTTAAAACCGCTCGCAAGGATATATGAGAATAAGTTGTGACAAATCATCAATTTTTCAAACACCTAACCAATTTTTAATTTTACTTTTATATTGTAATGTTGCATCAGGCTTAAAATCCAAAGATGAATGTAAATGTTCACAGCAGATGACTATCTCAATAATACAATTTCCTCCTTTCTTATTTAATCCTTAAAACCGCTTGCAAGGATATATAAAAATAGATTGTGACAAATCATCAATTTACCAAACACCTAACCAATTTATAATTTTATTCAAATATTTTAATAATGCATCAAGCTTAGAATCTAAAGTAGAGTTTAAATGTTTACAGTAGATGACTATCTTAATAATACAATTTCCTTCTTTCTTACTTAATCCCTAAAACCGCTCATAAGGATATATAAAATTAGAGTATGACAAATCTTTAATTTTCCAAACACCTAACCAATTTATAATTTTACTTAAATATTGTAATGTTGCATCAAGCTTAGAATCTAAAGAAAATAAATGTTTACAATAGATCACCATCTTAATAATATAATTTCCTCCTTTTTTATTTAATCCTTAAAACCGCTCGCAAGGATATATAAAAATAGATTGTGACAAATCATCAATTTTCAAAACACCTAACCACCTACTTCAATACTTTATTGTTGCATCAGAATTTGAATCTAAAGAAGATTGTAAATGTTTACAGTAGATCACCATCTTAATAAAATAATTACCTCCTTTCTTATTTAATCCTTAAAACCGCTCGCAGGGTTATATAATAGATTGTGACAAATCATCAATTTTCCGAACACCTAACCAATTTATAACTTTACTTCAATACTTTAATGTTGCATCTGACTTTGAATCTAAAGAAGATTGTAAATGTTTACAGTAGATGACTAACTTAATAATATAATTTCCACCATTCTTATTTAATCCTTAAAACCGTTCGCAAGGATATATGAGAATAGGTTGTGACAAATCATCAATTTTTTAAACACCTAACCAATTTTTAATTTTACTTATATATTTAAATGTTGCATCAGGCCTAAAATTTAAAGAATAATTTAAATATTGACAGTAGATAACCATCTTAATAATATAATATTCTGCATTCTTATTTCATCCTTAAAACCGCTCGCATGGATATATAACAATAGGTTGTGACAAATCATCAATTTTTGAAACACCTAACCAATTTAAAATTTTACTTATATATTTTTAAGTTGCATAAGGCTTAGAATCTAAAGAAGAATGTAAATGTTTACAGTAGAGGACTATCTCAATAATATAATTTCCTCCTTTCTTGTTTAAACCTTATAACCGCTCTCAAGGATATATAAAATAGATTGTGACAAAACATCAATTTTACAAACACCTAACCAATTTATAATTTTACTTATCTATTTTAATGTTGCATCAGGCTTAGAATCTAAAGAAGAGTTTAAATGTTTACAGTAGATGACTATTTTAATAATGTAATTTCCTTCTTGCTCATTTAATCCTTAAAACCGCTCGCAAGGATCTATTAAAATAGATTGTGACAAATCATCAATATTCCAAACACCTAACCAATTTATAAATTTAGTTATATATTTTAATGTGTTGCATCAGGCTTAGAATCTGAAGAAGAGTTTAAATGTTTACAGTAGATGACTATCTTAATAATATAATTTCCTTCTTTCTTATTTAATCCTTAAAAACCAAGGATATATAAAAATAGATTGTGACAAATCATCAATTTTCCAAAACACCTAACCATTTATAATTTTACTTAAATATTTTAATATTGCATCAGGCTTAGAATCTAAAGTAGAGTTTAAATGTTATGTTATCTTATTAATATATATTTCTACTTTTTTATTTAATCCTTAAAACCGCTCGCTAGGCTATAAAAAAATAGATTGTGACAAATCATCAATTTTCCAAACACCTAACCAATTTTTAATTTTACTTATATATTTTAATATTGCATCAGGCTTAGAATCTAAAGAAGAGTGTAGATGTTTACAGTAGGTGATTATCGTAGTAATATAGCTTCCTCATTTCCTATTTAATCCTTAAAGCCGCTCGCAAGGATATATATAAAAATAGATTGTAACAAATCACCAATTGTTCAAATACCTATTTTTCAAACACCTAACCAATTTATAATTTTACTTATATATCTTAATGTTGCATCAGGCACACTTTACCAATGTTGCCAAATAACCAGTCTGTCCGTAAGTAATCAAGGACGGCAAATGTCCGATAGCGGTGACCCTAGATACCCAGAAAACTCGAAAAAGGTTAAGGTTACCAATAACAAAAATACAACAACAAAATTCGACACCGAATCGGCGTCAAAATCTTCCCCAGAGTCCTCTAAAAAGTCTACCGAGCGGAAAACTGTGGTACCGGTGAAGGACAAATCTAATGTCAATTAACCAACGGAAGAGGCCAATAATAACAAAGGACCAATATCTGTTGAACCGGAAACTATCCAGGAAGTGGGAGAGCCTTGGATCTTGGTCAAGAACAAGAAAAAAGGTAAAAATTCTCATTCTTTTCCACCCCGTCCTACGCCAAAAATAGGTACTAATACTAATGAGTCAACATTGAAAATGGCCCAAGTTTGCAAAATAAAAAGAGTCTGGTTATATGTATCAGGTTTTGAACCAAGTACTAGAGAACTTGATATCATTGAGTTTCTCAACAGTCATAGTTTGGGTGAAAATTGTATTTGTAACAAAATGTCTACTACAAATGCAAAAGTAAAAAGTTCCTTCAGACTGGGCGTACCGGAAGATAAGCATCATGAAATAATGGCATCTGAGCTGTGGCCGGAAGGCACCTTGATCAACCATTTTCAGAATTTACAGCGGAACCAGGGTTCCACAAGGAGACAAATAAACAAGCCAACATAATCCGCTTGTTTCATATTAATATTCAATCAGTCCGGCAGAAAATGAATGAACTAGAAGCTTTCATTGAGGATTTGAATACTGACATTATTTGCCTCAGTGAACATTGGCTATGTGCATCTGAAGTGCAGGGGCTTCAGCTAGCCAAACATAAATTGGCCACCTCTATCTGCCGAAAAGATCATCGAGGAGGAGGCGCTGCAATTTTGCTTAATAAAAATTATGATTTTACAGTCGTAAATGAAATCAATGCTATGTCGGTTGAAATGTCAATTGAAATATGTTGTATATATTTAAAGAAACTTAAACTTTATATAATATCACTTTACCGATCACCATCTGGTTCATTTCAGGTGTTCTTGGATGCTGTTGAGGGAGCTCTCGGCTTTGTCCGGGGAGACGGTCATGTCCTTATGGCGGGTGATTTTAATGTTTATTTTGGCAGTGAATCGGAAAATAGTAAGGCTCTCTGTAGTCTTATTAACTCTTTTGGTCTATTTCAGATGATTAATGTGCCAACTCGTCAGAGTCGTTGCCTTGACAATGTTTTCTCTGATCTGGAGGAAGGGAACTACTGGGTCTCGGTGGTTGACTCTGCGCTATCTGATCATCTTGGTCAACTTGTGAAATTCCAACTTCCTCATAAAAAAGGTAAGCCTGCATATTCTAAGACAGTCTGTAGACCAATTTCAATGGAAGGTAAAATGGCCTTTTATTCATTTGTCGAACAATTGGATTGGGAATTTCTTAAGTGTAACTCCTTGACTGTGGATGAAAAATTTACTCTCCTTCAAGACTCCTTGACGGAGGCATTTCCTGCTTCTTTTCCAGAGAGAACCTATCACAAAAGGAACGATCAGAATCGCACTATTAATTGGTTTACTGATAAGGTAAAATCAATGAGGGAAGTTCTTCATTTTTTGAAGGATTTATATAACCAAACTCCTTCTGATGCTCTAAAAATCCAAATAAATGAATATAAAAAAAGGTATCATTCTGTTCTTAAAGAGGCCAAAATTGCTTCCAATGACAACCTCATTAGCAACTCTACAAACCCAATTAAATGTATGTGGAATATCATTAATGAGTATCGTGGAGTTATAAATGATAGTCCAAAATATGATGTTTCACCTGATGATTTTAATAACTTCTTTGTCAACATAGCTCCTGATTTGCAAAGTCAATTGAATGGTTCTAATCTTGATCCAGTTGATTTGCTGAACATACGGCAGGTGGAAGAGTTCACTTTTGGCGAGGCTAGTTTCAATGACATACGAGACATTATTACCAATCTAAAGAATAAAAAAAGCAGGGATCTCTTTGGCCTGACCACTGAGCTCATAAAGAGCATCAAAAACATTATTCTTATAACCCTAACAAAACTCATCAATTCCTGCATCAGAGCAGGTGTTTTCCCGTCAGTCCTTAAGAGAGCCATGGTGGTACCAATTCATAAAAAGGGTGCTACAACTGATCCTAGTAACTTTAGACCTATTTCATTACTTCCTGTTTTGTCAAAGGTTTTCGAGAAGTTTATGGCCTTTCGTATAGTTAGTTTCTTAGAGGCTCACAATCTACTAAAACCCCAACAGTTTGGCTTTAGGAGGGGAGGTAGTACAACTTTGGCCGTTTTGAATCTTGTGTCGCAAATTCAGGAGGTGTTTGAGGGTAGGGGATACTTGTCGGCTGCATTTTGTGATTTAAGCAAAGCCTTCGATTGTGTTCCCCATGACCTGCTCTTACAAAAACTGTGTAAATACAAATTTGATGAAATCAGTGTACATCTTATATCTAGTTATCTATCCGGCCGATTCCAGGTTGTGAATGTTGGTGGTGTGAGGTCGTCAGAGAGAGAGGTAAAGGTAGGGGTGCCACAGGGCTCAATACTGGGCCCTCTATTATTTCTAATTTACATCAATGATTTGCCTGACATTGACCGCATTAACAAATATACACTCTTTGCAGATGATACCACTATATCCAGCACTGGTCTAGAGGTTGATGTGGCAGATGCAGCCTCAAGTGAGGCACTTAATACTGCAGTGGATTGGTTCACAGCAAACCGGCTCTTTTTGAATGTCCAAAAAACCCAGAAAATGATATTTTCTATGAGACAGCTTCCTACTGAGTGTGAAGGTGTGTGTGTGGAGTTCCTTGGGGTGCACCTGGATGCAAGACTGCGATGGGGGTTTCATACTGACTGCATTTCAGCTAAGTTAAGCTCTAACATCTTTCTTTTGCGTAGGCTCTCTGATAATGTTTCTAGTTCAATTCTATTGCAGGCTTATTTCTCTCTTTGCCATTCTCACATTGCGTATGCCATATTAATTTGGGGACATGCACCTGGAGCCATGAATGTTTTTCGAGTACAGAGAAGGGCAGTAAGGGTTGTAGGGGGTTTACAGTACAGAGAGGATTGCCATTCTGCATTTGTCTCTCTTCGGATATTAACGTTACCGTCTATTTTCATTTTAGAGTGCCTGTTATTTGTGCAAACTAGGCTTAACCAACTAGTTAGACATTCCGACTTGCATAATCATGACACTCGCAGGAGACGTGACTTGGTGTCCACCTACAGACGTCTTGAGAGGTGTAGGGATGGTCCCGGCTGTTTGTCTCTGATTTTTTATAATAAGCTTCCCCAAGTTGTCAGGGAGCTCCCCCTTGCAGCATTCAAGAGGACAGTAAAAAAGTTTCTTATCAGCAGAGCTTTCTATAGCATTGACGAATATTTAAATTTTAATTTTGATGTGTCATATTTTTAAACTTTATTGTCTAATTTTTGTACTTAGTCCAGTTATGTTATGCTAGTTATATATTTTACTTGTTCCCAAATTTTAACTCTTTTAAGTGTTTGTCAACTGTTTTAGTTGTAAGTTTTAGTAATTTTTCTTTTTACTGACGTGTGTAAATACTCTTTTGTATATTGGCACTAATAAATAAATGAAATGAAATGAAATGAAATGAAATGACAAATCATAATTTTCGAAACACCTAATCAATTTATACTTTTACTTAAATATTTTAATGTTGCATCAAGATTAGAATCTAAAGAAGATTGTAAATGTTTACAGTAGATGACTATCCCAATATTATCATTTCGTCCTTTCTCATTTTATCCTTAAAACTGCTCGCAAGGATATATGGGAATATGTTGTGACAAATCATCAATATTTCAAACACCTAACCAATTTATAATTTTACTTATATATTTTAATGTTGCATTAGGCGTAGAATCTATAGAAGAGTGTAAATATGTATAGTAGATGACTACCTTAATAATATAGTTTCCTATTTCTCATTTAATCCTCTCGCAAGGATATATAAAAATAGGTTGTGACAAGTCATCAATTTTCTAAACACCTAAACAATTTATTATTTTACTTAAATATTTTAATGTAGCATCAGGCTTAGAATCTAAAGAAAAGTGTACATCTTTACAGTAGATGACTATCATAATAATATAATTTCCTGCTTGCTTATTTAATCCTTAAACCCGCTCGCAAGGATATATAAAAATAAAATGTGCCAAATCATCAATTTTCCAAACACCTAACGATTCTATAACTTTACATCAATATTTTAATGTTGCATGAGACTTTGAACCTAAAGAAGAGTGTAAATGTTTACAGTAGATAACTATCTTAATAATGTCAACACCGAACCAATTTATAATTTTAATTTTAAATTTTAATGTTGCATGAGGCTGAAAATCTAAAGAATAGTGTAAATTTACAGTAGATTACTATCATAATAATATAATTTCCTCCTTTCTTATTTAATCCTTAAAACCGCTCGCAAGGATATATGAGAATAGGAAACCGCTCCCAAAGATATATAAATATAGGTTGTGACAAATCATCAATTTTCCAAACACCTAACCGATTTATAACTTTACCTATATATTTTATTATTGCATCATGCTTAGAATCTAAAGAAGAATGTAAATATTTACAGTGGATCACTATCTTAAAAATATAATTTTCTTTCTTCTTATTTTACCCTTAAAACCGCTTGCAAAGATATATAAATATAGGTTGTGACAAATCATCAATTTTCCAAACACCTAACCAATTTATAATTTTACTTAAATATTTTAATGTTGCTTCAGCTTAAAGAAAAATTTAAATATTTACAGTAAATAACCATCTTAATAGTATAATTTTCCCCTTCTTATTTATCCTTAAAACCGCACGTAAAGATATATAAAAATAGTTTGCGACAAATCATCAATTTTCCAAGCTCTTAACCAATTTAAATTGTACTTGAATCCTGTAATATTGCATCAGGCTTAGAATCTAAAGAGCTTTTATTAAACTTACTCTCAAGAGGAGTTTTAATGCTTATAATAAACCGCCGTCTTAATAATATAATTTCCTTCCTTCCTATTTTATCTTTAAAACCGCTCAGAAGGATATATAAAAAGTAGGTTGCGACCAAATCATCAATTTTCCAAGCACCTATTTAATTTATAATATTAGTTATCAATTTGAAACAACTTGATAATAGTACGTTTGTGTTTTAGAGTTAGCACCATAGCTTTTATAATCAGTTTCTATTTAATCTGATACAAAACAAAGTGGAAACCAATGCAGAACAAGTATACTTTATAATTTATCTCAAAAACCTGGGGTAATATGCTTTTATTATCCTATTTTAGATATAATAATACGTTATTACCAGCTACTTTGCTGAAATTCATCTGGAAATCAATATAATTTCATATTGCAAAAAAGCCGTATTCGCTACTCTGATATAATCCAATCACCTAAGTTAGAAGCTTACAAAATAATAATGTGTTGAAAACTGAAAAGAAATTAAACCGAAATAAGTGATCCCAAGTAAAAAGTCGAATTATAAATACGAGGTGATATATTTATTTATGTTTCTCTATCGTGCTTTCCTCTTGCTTTGTTCTTGTTTCGATCTTGCTTGAAGTTAAGTAATTTTAGGACGAACAAACTTTCCTTTCATGAAGTATAGATACTTCAAGGCAACTTCTAGGATAGAAAAGTTTGGTCCAGCGAAGCTGCATATTTCTCGGCGTATTAACTTTTTGCTAAGACTTTTCTCTTAGAACATTTACTTCCTTAGCCTAATTTATCTTTTCATCACATCAGAAGTTACGTTGAAAGGTACGTCTTTTCCGGTAACAGACGGTATAACTAAATTTATTTTGGTATTTAAGATGAATTTTTGGTGCAACTCATTATTATATAATCGATGTATGATTACTAGTTACTCTTTGCATTGAACTGTAGAAATAATTTCATTATTCTTATTAATAAAACCCGCATATATTTCTGGCTAAAATGATAAGTTCGAAATTTCAAGTGTCAGCAAGTCAGGTATCCAGAATCAATTTTTAGGAGTGAAAAATTATTTATTAAAACCTCAGCTGAGCTCTTAAGACTTTCGTCTGGTTTTTTCATTTCAACCGGCAGAGAAAACACGCAGTTCAAAACAATCAAACCTTGCCAACAACGAGACGGATTTTCTAGGCTTTAAGTGTCTATCTTTATTAAAATATGTCATTTTCTTTTCGTTTTTGGCTTAATGCTTGGTAAAACACGACGGTATGGATTATATTTCTAAATTGTTCTTGCTCAAGAGTGATTATTGAAATATAGCTATATCAAATGTGTATTGAATATAACATTATATTTCATACATCTACAGCCTTTAACTTATATTTTCTCTTCTATCATATATGTATTTACACAGTCCCCACTCCACCTAAAAACAAAAACCTCCATGTTTAAAGCGTAAGTCAACCTAAGTTCCTGCCTTGATTATGATTTCTTGGCGATATTTTTTTCAGCTTCTCTGCTACATTTACGCCTTAAGTAATGGATTGCTTGTGCGTGAATTGTAGCCTCCCGTATGTCCTCGATCAAAATAAAAGTGGCATTAAATATATTACACTTTCGGGAAAAAAATTGGTAGCGGTTGATTGATAACATACTATTAACGTGAAAATGTGTGTTTTTATTGTATTCGTTCGTAAATGAGTTAATTACTTTTATTGAGGGTGCTGAAGAGTGATTTTAATACGCTCAGGTCTTATTTCATTAATATGATCGATTTGTCAAAAGCTAATGACTTTTGCAGGCGGATGTATTGTGAAAAGGTTTTCGAACGCATTTTAATTAAAAAGCTCTCTATAAAAAAATGCCAATGGGCATTGAGCTCGAATATCAATTATTATTAGCGAAGCGAGTATAAAAAAAACGGATAGTTTTATTTTTTTTCTATTTTTATATTTATTTCTCTAATAAGGTATTTGTTTTTGTTGTGATTTGTTTGTATCAAGTGTTCTGTATAATTTGATGTATTCCCAAGAATTTGCATCTATATATTTATGTTCGTTTTTATATTGTTACTTTGAATTATAATTGTTGTTTTGTCTCTTTCTATCTGTTCCCATCCTTTTTAATTGATCTTATGAATTTTATATTTTTCTGAAGCGAAATTTTCCGCCGGGGCTAAAGACTGCGTTATCAGCTTCTTCTATTAGGTGTGTAATTGGTTTCACTTATTGCTACATTTTGAATATCCTATTATTTTGATTAATTTGGTTCCACATTATTGGTCTGGATAACAAGACATGGCACATGTCGATAGATCACCACCCATAAAAATTAAATTAATAAAATCTATCTATGTCAGTTTTCCTATTGTTCCTTTAAATTCAAATTCTAATTGTTCTTCTACTTCTTTCTATATGTCTTCTACATCATTAGTCACTGTTACAAATTTGTAATTTTTTTATAATTTTTCACTTTGGTTAAAGACTGTCTATCTGTTTTTTCTATTAAGTGTGTACTGTTTTGATTGAATAACAAGACATAACACATGTCGATGGGCCACCACCCATACAAAACTAAATTAATAAATCGTGAATTTGTAATTTTTTTGAAAAATTAATTTTTACTGTGGCTAAAGATGGTGTTATCTGCTGTGTTTCTATTTAGTGTGTCATTGGTTTCACTTATTGTTACATTTTCAACATGCTACAATTTTGATTAGATAACAAGAGATGTTGACTAGCCCATGTTGATGGACCACCACTCGTACAAAATTAAACTATTAAAATCTATCTATGCCAGTTTTTCCTATTGCTATTTTAAATTTTAATTCTAATTTTATCTATTATTTTGTTTTTTTCTATATGCTTTTTCATCCTTAATCGCTGTCACGAATTTGTAATTTTTTCAAAAATTACTTTTTAGTGTAGCTAAAGACTACGTTATCTGCTTTTTTATTAAGTGTGTAATTGATTTCAGTTATTGTTAAATTTTCAACATACTACTATTATGTTTGGTCGACAAGACATAGACATGTCAATGGACCACCACCCAAAATTGAATTAATAAAATCTATCTGTCAGTTTTTCCTATTGTTCTTTTAAATTCAAATTCTAATTGTTTTTTTTTTCTATATGTTTTCTTCATCTTTAATAACTGGCATGAATTTGTCATTTTTTTAAATAATTTTTCACTGTGGTTATAGGCTGTGTTATCTGCGTTTTCTATTAAGTATGTACCTGGTTTCAATAATGGTTACATTTCCAATATACTACTATTTTGATTGGATGTCCATGTCGATGGACCACGACTCATACAAAATTAAATTAATAAAATCTATCTATGTCAGTTTTTCCTATTGTTCTTTTAAATTCAAATTCTAATTGTTCTTTTTCTTCTTTCTATATGTTTTCTTCGTCCTTAATCACTGTTATGAATTTGTATTTTTTTAAAATAATTTTTCATTGTGGTTATAGAGTGTGTTATCTGCGTTTTCTATTAAGTATGTAACTGGTTTCAATAATACTTTTTTTGATTGGATATCAAGACATAGCACATGCCGATGGACCATCACTCATACAAATTTAAATTAATAAAATCTATCTATATCAGTTTTCCTATTGTTTTTTTGAATTCAAATTCTAATTGTTCTTTTGATTCTTTCTATATATTTTCTTCATCTTTAATCTTTGTCATAAATTTGTAATTTTCTTTTAAATTCATTCTGACTAGAGACTGTTATCTCCCTTTTCTATTAAGTCTGTAGGGGGTTTCACTTATTGTTACGTTTTCAATATACTACTATTGTGATTGGATAACAAGACATAGCACATGTCGATGGACCACCACCCATACAAAATTAAATTAATAGAATCTATCTATATCAGTTCTTGCTGTTGTTCTTTAAAATTCAAATTTTAATTGTTCGTTTGCTTCTTGCCATTGTTTTCTTCATCCTTAATCGCTATTATGAATATGTAATTTATTGAAAAAATATTTTTTACTGTGGCTAAACGCCGCGTTATCTGTTTTTTCTATTAAGTTTGTAATTGGTTTCACTCATTCTTACATTTTCAATATACATTTTACATTTTGATTGGATAACAAGACATAGATATGTCGATGGACCGCCACCCATACAAAATTAAATTAATAAAATTTATCTACGTCAGTTTTTCCTATTGTTCCTTTAAATTCTAATTGTTCTTCTACTTCTTTCTATATTTTTCTTCATCCTTAATCACTGTTATGAATTTGTAATTTTTGTAAATAATTTTTCATTTTGGTTAAAGACTGTTATCTGCTTTTTCTATTAAGTGTGTAATTGATTTCAATAATTGTAACATTTTCAATATACTACTGTTTTGATTGAATAACAAGACATAGCACATGTCGATGGACCACCACCCATACAAAATTAATATAGTAAAATCTATTTATGCAAGTTTTCCTATAGTTATTTTAAATTCTAATTCTAATTTTTCATTTGTTTATTTCTATATCTATTTTTAAACTTTCAACACAGTTATGAATTTGTATTTTTTTATGAAATAGTATATTATTTTATATGGAGGAAAAGTAACTTTTCCTCCAAATAAAATATGCTGTTTTTTCTTCAAATGTCGACAAATTAATGCAAAAACATCTCTTTTTAATTGTAATAATAATTATTATTAAAGATAAGTGGGTTCGCAAGGCGGCTTAGACCGGTGCGGTGTCGGTGAATAGGCTCAGGTTGTTGCTATAGTAATGTAACATAAAGCTGTCAGTGGACACTGTCAACAATAATTATATTTTTAAAATTGCGTCTTCGATTGCGTTTTAATTCCATATTGATAAGCAGTTATTGCGTAAGTTCGATTAAATAATAACCAATTTGTTCCTAAATTAGTGATTTTTAGAAATGCAGTCACAAATTGAGTGATAAACACAAATTTTAGTTTAATAACTCTTGAGTTGTTGACGCTTATTTTGATGTTTGTTTGTATTGTATCTATGTTGCTATGACAACACTTTTACCTCCGCCGGCGGAAAAGTGAAAAGTAAAGCTCCGGCGGAGGAAAAACGAAACTTCACTGCCGCCTATACAGTCGAGTAATGACGGATTTACTGACGTTTGAAGAAAAACTAATTTTTCTCTGTTGTTTAAAACTGCATTATCTGCTTCTTTTATTAAGTGTGTAATTGGTTTCACTTATTGTTATATTTTCAATATATTACTATTTTGATTGGATAACAAGACATACACATGTAGATGGATCACCCAAACTAACCCATACAAAACCAAACTAACCCAAACAAAATTAAATTAATAAAATCTATCTATATCAGTTTACCTATTGTTCTTTTAATTTCAAATTCTAATTGTTTTTCTAATTATTTCTACATGTCTTCTTAATCCTTAATCACTGTTATGAACTTGTATTTTTTGTAAATAACTTTTCACTGTGGTTAAAGTCTGTGTTGTCTGCTTTTTCTATTAAGTGTGTAATTGGTTTCAATAATTGTTACATTTTCAATATACTACTATTTTGATTGGATAACAAGGCATAGCACATGTCGATGGACCACCACAAATTCATTGTAAAATTAATAAAATCTATCTATGTCAGTTTTTTCTATTGTTCCTTTAAATTCAAATTTTAATTGTTCTTCTACTTCTTTCTATATGTTTTCTTCACCATTAATCGCTACTATGAAATTGTAATATTTTTGAAAAACTAATTTTTGCTGTGGCTAAAGACTGCTTTATCTGTTTTTTCTATTAAATGTGTAATTGGTTTCACTTATTGTTACATTTTCAATATACTACTATTTTAATTAGATAACAAGACATATTTGCATTTGCATTTGTAATTTTTTGCAAAATAATTTTTCCCTGTGTCTAAAGACTACGTTATCTGCTTTTTCTATTAAGTGTGTAATTAGTTTCAATGATTGTTACATTTTCAATATACTACTGTTTTGATTGAATAACAAGATATAGCACATGTCGATGGACCACCACCCATACAAAATTAAATTAATAAAATTTATCTATGTCAGTTTTTCCTATTGTTCTTTTAAATTCAAATTCTAATTGTTCTACTTCTTTCTATATGTTTTCTTCATCATTAATCACTGTTATGAATTTGTAATGTTTTCAAAATAGTTTTTCATTTTGGTTAAAGATTGTGTTATCTGCTTTTTCTATTAAGTGTGTAATTGATTTCAATAATTGTTACATTTTCAATATACTACTGTTTTGATTGGATAACAAGACATAGCACATGTCGATGGACCACCACCCATACAAAACTAAATTAATAAAATCTATCTATGTCAGTTTTTTCTATTGTCTTCTAAGTTCAAATTCTAATTGTTCTTTTACTTCTATCTATATGTTACCATCATCCTTAGTCACTGTTATGAATTTGTAATATATTTTTTTAATAATTTTTCACTGTGGTTATAAACTGTGTTATCTGCGTTTTCTATTAAGTCTGTAACTGTTTTCAATAATTGTTGCATTTCCAATATACTATTTTGATTGGATAACCAGACAAAGCACATACCGATGGACCATCACTCATACAAAATTAAATTAATAAAATCTATCTATGTCAGTTTTCCTATCCTTTTAAATTCAAATTCTAATTGTTCGTTTGTCTCTTTCTATATGTTTTCTTCGCCTGTAATCGCTGTTATGAATTTGTAATTTTTTTCAAAAATAATTTTTCACTGTGGCCAAAGTCTGTGTTATCTGTTTTTTCTATTAAGTGTGTAATTGGCTTTACTTATTGTTACATTTTCAATATACTACTATTTTGATTGGATAATAAAACATAGCACATGCCAACGGACTACTACCCGTACAAAATAAAATAGTAAAATCTATCTATGCCAGTTTTTCCTATTTTCCTGAAAAAAACTTATAATTTAAAATAAAATTCTAATTCTAATTTTAATTATTGTTTTGTTTCTTTCTATATGTTTATTTTATCCTTAATCGCTGTTTTAAATTTGTAATTTTTTTCAAAAATTACTGTTTACTGTGACTAAAGACACACGCACATGCCGACAGATCACCACTCATACAAAATTAAATTTAAAAATCTATCTATACCAGTTTTCCTATTGTTATTTTAAATTCTAATTCTAATTGTTCTTTTGTTTCTTCCTATGTTTTTTTCATGTTTTATCAAAGTTATGAATTTGCAATTATTTTGAAAGATAACTTTTCACTGTGGTTAATCTGCTTCGATTATTTTCATTGATTAATTTCTATAGAATTTTGTGGGTCGGCCTTCGCGTTTTTAAAGAAGGTGTAATCCTGCTATTATCAATAACACTCTTATTGATAATAGCAGGATTACACCTTCTTCGTTGTGGGAAATTGTTTTTAAAATGGTTAGGATCAGATAAATTTTCCGATGAGTCGACTCATGGTAACCTAGAAGAGCACACCCAATTTTCGCGCAATATTAATATTTTGGTTGATATCATAGGACAAAGGTTCATTTTCTATAGATTATAATTTAAATGCCTCTTAAGAAATCAAATTGTGCCTGCTTTTGCGATTCTATTTCCAAATCCTGGTGAGTTCTATTGAAGCAAATTAATAATGATTGTAAAAGATCAGTACGTGATTATCTGAGCGAAGCATTGTTTGTACAATGTACACCAGGTGCAACTGAGCGGCCACCTCGCTCACCGGATCTAATTTCTCTCAATTATTTCTTATATTTAAGAAATCTTGTCTACAAGACCAAACCAATGATATAGATGATAAAAGAAAGAATCGATGTTGAACTACCGAATCGATACCCTATTAAACATTCTGAATACGCTCATTCTCCCTTCGATGACTAGAAAATTTGTTCTGGTTGGTTTTGTACTGTAAATATCACAATTGCAAGTAGGTAGTAAGTAAAATTAAGGAATCAAAGACCAACATAAACTTGCGCGAAGCAGCATGCAGTTACAAATCAAACGATAAGAAAGACATCCATTATATCTCAAAGACTAGATATATAATAATATATACATTAGCTTCAGTATTCGATAACCCATTATAGCTTTATTTTTCTTTCGGCTTAAAGCTGGCAGAGTGTGGTAGAAAGTAAACTTCCTCGTTCAAATAATATTTTCTCTCGTATTTCTTTTACTGAAATTGTAATAGAAAAATAACAAAAACCTTTATAAGAAATGGGGTTCGTATTTCGGTTTCTTTTTACGCTGACGCAAAAGACGATACTTTCTAGCAAATATGAGATAGTTGAAATTATTTTCTTTAAATTCCAGTTTCCAGAAAGTTAACGTTACTCATAGTGCAAGGGGAATAATTCAATTATCGATATCGAAATGTTCATATATAGGGATGTTGATATATCGATATTTTACTATATCAATTTAATGAGCGATTTCGTTGGCGAAAATACTTACATTGACGTGCCCTTTATTCTTGCTATCTTGTCGTTCCGTAGATGATCGTTGAAGGTGTCGACTTAACGCAAACATCTCAGCCAATCGGGAACGCGCTTTGGTCGGCGGCGGGGGCGGCTCGGTAGAAGGTACGGCCGGTGCTACCTGCTGCGGACTCCGCCGTCTGGAGTTGGGGAACACCAAATGTTCGATATCGGGAGTGTACCTGTAATAAATATAACGATTATAAACATAATTCCGGGGAATTTCGAATGGGCGAGGTGGGAACGTACAAAATCCGGCTTCCACCTGACCACCGACTCTTAAATATCAATTTGAGGGAAAACGCTTAAAACCCCATTTTTCTGTTTAGCTTCTACTGGCATTTTATGGCCAATTTTGAGTTCGTAGGAGGAACCAGCAAAAAAATATTGTCAGGACTAAGGTTGGCGTCCAGGTTATGTAGCTCAGATCAGAAATCGATCTACCTTAGGTAAGAAGAGATAAGAAAGAAGGCACTTGGGTAAAACAATAACAATGCCTATTGGTGAAAGTCCGATTACTAAAACACGCGCATGTCCTTTCGGTTGAGGTATGGCTGGACTTGTTATTAGGTTTTGGTCTCAATTTGGGCTGCTAGAGGGGTTTGGAGCACATCACAATGTGATTAAATAAACGTTCATATATCAGTTGAAACTAAAAATAAATATGCGAATAAATATATCTCCTAGAATTTAAGTGAAACATTTTTTTACATCGCAGCAGGAAATAACAGGAGAAATGTTTTTGCAGATTTAATCAAATCATTTTGCCGTTGCTTTTTATATTCGATATTCAGTTTTTCAATTTCAAAACGCGCGATTCTTTCGTAATAATTTCTATCTAGAGGCATTTCGACGAGCAAATTAGTAAAATGTTGTGATTATTTAGTGGAAATATAAAATATATTTAGCGAAAAAATAATTAAATTTGATACTTTCAATATAAAGAGATTGGCTCATTTTGGATTCATCGCGTATAAAATCAAAACGGCATGTTTTTTAGTCCAGTAAAATAGCAGTGAATTTAACTATGCAGGGTGTTTCAAAGAAAACAATCCACGCTGGAATGAAATTTTCCAAATAGGAAGGGGAGACGAGTGATATTAGTGCTTTGTCTAGATTTTGGGAGCGCCTGAATTTGAAAATGATCGCAATTCTATAGAGAATTACCTAGATTTCCAGACAGGGTGAATTAGCGATTGTGTCTAGCGAAGAAATCTTATTCCTTAAGTCATTCACAATAGACCATGATTCTTTAGCAACGTTACCGGATTTAGCCAGCCTCTCGTTATAATAAATGTCCTTGGCAGCTTTTATAGTCTTATGATAGACTTTTCTCTAAAGTTTTACGTAATTATGGAAGAAGACGCTGTCCGAGTATTTTTTTAGGTTAGATAATGAACGCATGTGCGTAGTTGACCAGGGTTTATGTTGTTTAATTTTGATAGGCCTAAGAGGAAAGGATTTGAACGCCAGAGTAGATAAAGTTTTTATAAATCTAGAATTCGGTATCGACATCATCAGAGAGGACAACCCAGACAGTTGTTAGACATAGGTGCTTGAAATTTAGAAAAATTTTGTCCGAAAAAATACGGCGTAATTTGCGTGAAGAAATTTTGCATTTGGATTTTACCGAAAATTCTATTAATACTGCCTCATGATCAGAGTAAACCCGAGTTAAAGACAGCACAGTCAACGAATTCTGGATCAAAAGATGACACGACATAGTCTATAACTACTAGAACTAGTTTTAGTTATTCTAGTTGGTGAGTTAATTTGCATGATTATACCAAAAAAGTCGAAAATGGACCGAAGAGATTCTTGAGCAGCACACACACTGGAAATGTCAACATTAAGGTCTCCACACAAAATCAATTTGCTTTTTAAAGGCAGGGACTCAAGCAAACTTAAATTCAAATTCAAATGGTTTATTTCCATCGACATCATAAAACAATGTATAGGAATTGTCAATTAAAAAAATACAAAGTACAAATAGTGTAAAATTACTAAAATATAAACAGAAACTAAATCTAGTCAAAGTTACAGTTAAAAAACTCTGTCAACGAGTAAAATGGACAGTCAGCCAACATGGTCTTAAAGGTCTTCTTAAAAATTGATATAGTCTTAGCACTCCTGATTGATGGTAGATGATTAAAAATTTTAAGAGACGTAATTTCTGGACCATCTTGTACCTGTGACAATCGTGTAAAGGGAATTTATCTGCATTTCGGGTTTTATAAAAATTGAAATCTCCTGATCTCATGTGGTTCGAAAGATTTTTATATATTTGACATGCACACTGCAGGATATACATGTTTATTATAGTTAGGATTTTCTCCTTTTTAAAAGTTGCACGGCATGATTCTCTGAAGGAAAGTCTAAACATGGTACGTATGATGCGCTTTTGACTTATTAGCACTCTCTCAATGCTGCAAGAATTACCCCAAGCGAACAAGGCATAAGATAGAGTAGAATGCACTGAGGCATAATAAAAGCTTTTAAGTGTATACATATCCACATAGTCCCGAAGCTGCAAGACGGCATAATTGCTGCGTGCACACAGATTTCACCTGAGGATCCCATGACAAATGTCGATCAAGCACAATCCCCAAAAACTTGGCAGAGTCCTGTTGGATAAGGCTGCTTGAGGACCCCTCTCTGAGGAGTAAGCACCTGTCCTGAATAGCTCGAACTGATGTGAAAACAAGGAAGTTGATTTTCAAACTATACAGACAAAGACCATTTTGCTGACACCAGCCCGCAATATCAGCTATACACTTGGTGGCTTTGAAGTGGAGAGTCTGACAGTCAGTACCCGAGCCGACTGCTGATGTATCATCTGCAAAAAGTGTTATATAGCTGTCATTAATTAGGAAAGGTAAGTCATTAATAAAAAGTAAAAACAAAATGGGCCCAAGAACACTTCCCTGTGGAACCCCAGTGACCACAGCTGCCCAAATCAGACACCGCCACCTGACCACTAGCTTCCAGTTTAACAGCCTGGGTTCTACCTGCCAAATATGATTCAAGCCACTTGTAAGCTTGACCTCTTATGCTATAAAGGAAGACCTTACATAACAGTAAAGCATGATTAACGGTATCAAATGCCCTTGTAAAATCAAAAAGGACACCAACAGATTTCAGCTTTGATTCAAAATTATTTAAAATAGTTGTATAAAGGGATATTATAGCATCAGCTGTAGAGAGTCCAGTTCTGAATCCAAACTGATGACATGACAGGATACCGAAAGAATCCAAAAACGCAACAAGTCTTTTTTTAAAGAAGTTTTCGAAGATCTTTGAGAAGATAGACAGGAGAGCAATATGCCTATAGTTACTCACTTCTGCTGCCTCTCCCTTTTTATGAAGAGGTACGACAACAGCTGCTTTCAGTTCTTTAGGAAAATATCCAAACTGAAATGACAAATTCAGAAGATAGGTGAGTGGAGAAATAATATGATCAGCACATGACAACAGTAAGTAACAAGGTATCTCATCTACACCGGATGACTTTTTCTTTGAAGAAGATTTTATAATTTCAAGGGTTTCACCGTCAGTAAGAGGGGATAAAAAAAGAGATTGAAATACACCGCTGGAAGGCATATTCATACTTATGGGAGTCTGAAAATTATCCGTGATCTTTCGCACACAAAAAAAAAGTATTAAAGGTATTAGCAATATTAAGACTGCCTGTAACCGTCTTTACATTATCATTAACCACACTAGGAACACACCTTGTTTTGTGACTTGAGAAGTTGGTAGTGGAGTTAATGATTTTCCTTCCATGAGGCTCGAGTTATATTGCTAGAAGTAAGCAGCTTGTTTGAATTAAAGGCTTTTTAGCATTTATGATATTTTCTCTATGCACCTTCAATCTAGTTTTATAAGATGATAGTAACACCTGGTTGTTAGTGGATTTTAGTTGAGTCAGTCTCAACTGTTTGCCCTCATCAATTATCAATCGTGTTATCCACTGATTAGACTTTCTGTGGTTGGGCTTGTGTTTATTTATAAGGAAAGCTCATATTAAACAAACTGGAGAAAGTGTCAAAAAAGTAAGAAAATTTACTTTCTAAATCCAGCATCTCAAGGTCTGACAGCCAATTTTCTTTAGACAGCAAGTGGTTGAAAAAATGTATGTTTTCATCAGAAAAAGATCTAGAACTCACCATAGAAAATTTGCCTAAATCAGGGGTGATTGAGTTTCCCAAGTCAATACTTAGAATTTGAGCACAATGAATGAAAACGCCAAATCAAAGGTTTCAGTTGAAAGCAGTGTAGTGTTAATAAATGCATTATCAATTAAAGTACAGGACGAGCCCCGAGTCCTAGAAGGTTCAGAAAAAGCTTGTGTAAGACCATATGAGCTAAATGCGTCCACAATATATACTGCTTCCCTACATCTGGATATAAAATTATAGTTAAAATCACCACAAAAACACATTAAAATATTATGTTTACATAAAAGCTTTAACAGTTTCTTAAAGTATATACTAAAAGTTTTAAAATCAGAGCTAGGAGGACGATACAGACAACAAACTAAAATTTTTCACTACTCACAGTCTGGAAAAGGGCAGCAGCACATTCAAAATTGTTAAACAATGAAAATTCTTTATTCTCTACATGTTTATAGGTACTGAAGTCAGATCTGACAAATATTGCCACACCACCACTCCATGACGCGACCTCATAATGATTAAGTTTGAAACATGTAATCTCCATAGTTGACAACCAAGTTTCTGTGATGCAGACAATTTCAGGATAGGCATTTAAATGTAAGAAGAGTTCCAAGTCAGCGGACTTAAGTCGAATGCTTCTAGCATTTAGATTAACAATCCTCACTCCTCAGTAATCTTTGACTGAATATATGCATATCGGCATCAGGTGTTCTGTAAATACAAACAAGATAGAAGTCATGGGCATTATGATAGACGATGGAAAATACAAATATTTTCTCAGACAATAAATTATCGAACTTAGTCACTGCCGAAAAGTCGTTGTTAGTAGACGTTATCATAGTACCTCCATGAGTTAAATTACTTCTATTAAATCTAGTTATTGTAGTATAATTTTTAACAAACACAGGCGCATCAACTTTTAACCAATGTTCAGTTATGGCAATGATTTTTGGAAAATTAAGCTTTTCTAATAAAAGAAATAATTCATCTGTTTTGTATCTTAAGGACTGAATACTATTAAGAAAAACACACAGTAGAGATAGTCTCTATGTTCACCAACCACTGTGGATGCGCGTAGTAGCAAAAAACGTCCACGTGGGCTACGCCATATTTAAGGGCGTGGCACACGTGACAAGTGACATTTGACGTTTGACAGCTGACAGCAGTAGCAAAAATCGTCCACGTAAGCTACGCCATATTTAAGAGCGTGACAGCTGACAAGTGACAGATGACATTTGACATTTTACGTTTGATAGCTAACAAATGACAGGCCGCGCATGACATGTGCTAATAATAACATATTTTTGTATTTTTGGAGGAAATGAATCAACAATAAATATATAGTAAATTATTTATTAAACCATACAGTACATTGGCTTTTTCCGATATTATAAATGAATTTTGCTAATAATACACCACATGAATAATTACACACATATTTAAAAAATAGGTATATTCACTGGCATTCTCAGGACTTGTAGAATTCGAAGTGGTTTCGTTCTTGCAATTAATTTGTAGGTATTGAGTTTCCTGAAACTTCTTCCCCAAAACAATAGTAGTCCATTCTTTGGTATCCAAAAATGTTCTATTTCGGAAATAGAGTCTTGTAGTCTAAGAGCTAGCAGTCAAATCGACTAAGGTGTTTTATCAAGGCTAGAAATTTGTTAACAGATGATTAAATAGTACTTAATGGGAATGGTAATGACCTGTCACGCCATATCGTGTTGCGTCACTCTTAAATTAATTTTTCAAGATGCAAAAAAAACAAAAAATTATGTTGCTTCCACAAAGCTATAAATTTAATATGTTCTATAATTCTTACCTCTGAAATTAAAAAACAATGGACAGGCGATTTCGATGGTTGCATCTCCGTGCCAGGCGGGCATACACTCCCTATATTTCATGTATTTTTTATGGTGCTTTTACAAAGCTATAATTTATAGGGGATGTTTATTCATCTATTTTAAGAAACTATGTAAAACGACAGGTGCTTCTGTTCGTTGCAAGCGACTGCCAGGCGAGCACAATTATAAATTAGTTAAAAATATACTGAATACTTCCACGTGATTTTTCAATAGTTTCTCCAATATTTCCGTAAGACCGTGTTTCTATAAATCTACAATGATTTTTCGTACCGAATTTGGAATTTCGGAGTTTTTATCAACCATCTTCCGTAAAAACGCATGACACACAACCAAGATTTTAGCAAGTAGGCTTACGTCATGTTTAAAAGTATAATTAAATAGGAAAATATTGTTATCGTTCCTATAAATTTTTTTAAACATTAGTTGTGTTTCATGCGTTTCAAATGCATTTTATGTGTATCTTAAATACTCAGTAATCACTTTTCAGTAACTAAATCTGGTGAATAAAAAGTGTTCTTAATATCGGTATTTGTTGTGGAATTGTTGCAGCGGTCGAACTTAATTTGTGTTACCAAATTTGACAGCCTGTAAAATCTAAACGGCTAAAAAAAGAGCAAAATAGTTTGCAGTTTCTTATTTTGCTTTTTTGACACTAATTTCAGATTTAAGCAGAAGTTAAATTTAACCTCTGGTTAAATATAAAGTTAAATGTCAAAGACAGCTTATTAAAAACCAGTATAGGAAAGTGCAAGCCATTTTGCTCTATCTTAAGTCGTATAGATTTTACAGGTTGTCAAATTGGATAAATGGCCAATTTTCAACTGTCAATATCTCGAAAACAGTTGGAGATAGATATAGGACATTATTCATGAAATGTATTTAGAATTTCATGTAGAATCTAAATAAGCGCCACAACATACAATGGTCCTACAATTTTTATATCTAACATTTTTAATTATTTCTGTAAATAAAGGGATACTAAGGGGCCACCCTGTATATCCACGTCCCACGTCTGAATCGAATGTTTAATAATGGAACATTTTAGTACCTTTAAAATCATTTTACTTACTTACAGCAAACTTCCCGCAGATTCAGAAAATGGCGCCTCATTTGAGTGAGGAAATCGTTGATTACCTCCAGCATGATGTAAAAACCTATAAAAAATACCATTTTCCATGATTGAAAACCATCCACATTTTTCCTGGATATTGAATCAAACTTAGTCGTCACGCATTACGCACGACTTTTTAACACCCATGAAGTCGGCTGAAGTAGATTTTTTAAATTTTTATTTAGTTTTAATATCCTTTTGTTGAAGTCTTTTTAAATCTAGTTTTTACTGTTATTCTTTCTTTCATTTGAAAATTAAAAAATTTCGGCGATCAAGTATTTTTTGTGTCCATTAAATATTTTCTAGATCAACGCTTCAACATACCTGCAGAAAATATTTTTGCCAAAGAAATGTATTATGTATTATATTTGTAAAAGCACCATAATAAATATATAAAACATAGGGAGTATATGTCCGCCTGGCACGGAGATGCAACCATCGAAATCGCCTGTCCATTGTTTTTTAATTTCAGAGCTAAGAGTTTTAGAACATATTAAAATTATAGCTTTGTGGAAACAACATAATTTTTTGTTTTTTTTTGCATTTTGAAAAATTAGTTTATTAATGACGCAACACGATATGGCGTGACAGGTCATTACCATTCCCATTAAGTAGTATTTAGTCATCTGCTAACCAATTTCTAGCCTTGTTAAAACACCTTAGTCGATTTGGCCGCTAGCTCTTCTACTATATTTTTCATACCCATTTCGGTGTGAAAAATATCACTTTAACGCACTAGTGTGAAAAGTGATTTACTTTTCGCATTAGTGTGAAAAATAATTTACTTTCGCATTAGTGCGAAAAGTAATTCTGAAAAGATTTACATATTTCGAAAACTCTTTTTTGAGTAATTAAAAAATGACAAAAATTGAATATAAATAATTTTATTCGAACTTTACAAACACAATAATATAACATATTATGATATATAAGATATCATGGCTTAACACGTTAACTGCCACGTGAATCAAGTGTGTCTCACAAGTGACATATTCATTTAGGCCATGTGAACCATCCATGATTCACGTGCAACCTATTAGTTTTATCTCTGTAGCTCGCTGGCGATTCACACTGGCCATATAAACGCACGGTAGTTAAAAAAGCATGGCCTCATGAACAAATTAAGGTAGTTAGCCCACGTATTTTTCTTATCGGACGTTAAATATAGTTTATGCTTAGACGCTTTTTATTGAGAAAATAAAATAAATACTATTACATGTTAAAAAAACACAGAATAGGTACCAACATACAAACTATACAGATCTTAACTAACATAAGAATAACTTTGCTATTGTTTCGAACAAACATGTGATTTTGTGAAACAGGTCACGCAGTAGTACTTATCGCATTGAATGCACTGCCATCTAGTTTGTGCAGTATTTTTGGCTGCCACGGATCTCCCCTTTTCTTGAGATATTTTAGAATAGCAAAAGGAGCATATTCGTCTATTAGAAGTCCCGACATCTTTAGTTTTGTTTTGAATCACGTATGATTCACACGGCCTGCTATGCAATTTCTATCAGCCAGGCTTCGTGAGACATACTTGATTCACGGTCAAAAACGCAAATTTTGACAGCTATTGACAAGTAAT
This sequence comes from Pissodes strobi, assembly GCA_016904865.1. Taxonomy (NCBI): domain Eukaryota; kingdom Metazoa; phylum Arthropoda; class Insecta; order Coleoptera; family Curculionidae; genus Pissodes; species Pissodes strobi. The sequence goes on along the minus strand of MU184645.1, from coordinate 106,961 downwards.
AGATATCGTGTCATCATTTTTAAGATTCTGGAAGTATAATAAGGAATTTTTAGGTCGTGGCCCATGGGGTCCAAAAAATAAATTGTATTGTGGCAGTTAACGTGTTAAAAAAGTTTACCACGCAATTTGTACAGTTAGTTAAATTAATCTCGGACGGAAATTGTTGGTAGGACACTGAACTTCGATCGAAGTATTCATAGTCAAAACATCTTCATTAGGCTGTATACAGGTAACCTCTTTTTCTCCTAGTATCTTCAAGGCTGTTTTTCGTTTATTCTCCACGGAGTTTTCCACATATCCCTCAGCTACAGTGGCCGACTTTCAACCCTCATGACGTTTGAGAGTCAAAACATCTGCTCCTGAGTCTGCTAAGAGCGAAGCAGATGATCGCCGAGAGCAATATCCTGTATAGCTAGACGGGTCAGGCAATCCAAGGAAAGTAGCTATGTTTTTCGGCATAGCTCCAAAAGTATTTATGCCTATGGGCAGTTTTATGGGCACGCCTTTTCCATATTGGAAAAAGAATCGATTTTTGGTAATGCCTACAGGACGCAGACGCTCATACTTTCGAACAATCTCCACTAAATTAATTTCTTCAATTGAACCACCACTAATAACAAATTCTCGACAGGTTTTCGTTTTAGTATCAGGTATTTTAATTAAGTAAATGTCACCTTTGTCTGTGACGTCTTCAATTGTCATCCGACACAGCTCGTGTCTCCTACACCCTCCGGCGATTCCAATGATTAGTGTGAGTTTCATGAGCAAAAAATCGTCATCGTTGGCCCTAGTTAAAAAATTTTTGACATTTTCATTGGAAAAAACTTTAGATTTCTTCGCCTTATAACCTTCCGATTTTCTTTTCAAAAAAGATATTAAATTATTGTACCTGCTTATATCAATGTTTTTCTCTTTCGATAGCATTGTCCTTAACATGGAATAATGACTCCAAAGGGATGAAGACTTTTGTTGTGTGGACTTCTGCTGGAAATACAGTAAGACAGTCTCGCTGAGATTCTTTATTTTTTTCCACTACACCACTTTTCGAAACGTTTATATGCATTTTCATATTGGATCTTGACCGTGCCGGTAGAAGCGAATTCATGGCTATTCTCGCAGATTCTTCTACGTTTGATGAAGCTAAATCACTATTTTCTATGTCTGAAGAGTCCATTCTCTCCATTAGGTTCTTGGAAATAACTTTTTGAGGCAGAATTTTTCGAATTACATACGGTTTGTCAACTTTACTGACATAAAAAAAACAATTTGAAATAAATAACATAGGATCACCATGATGATCTAATTGTTATGATAATCAAAACGACAAATCGGTAAATATAGAGAAGTAATTTTAAAAAAGCCAATGTTCATTATGCTCGTTGAAAAAATCTTGTAAGACATACGTGTGAAAAGTACGTTTAAGGCACTCGTATGAATTGCGAAACTCGCTTCGCTCGTTCCGCAAATTTTCATACTCATGCCTTAAACGAGTACTTTTCACACTTATATCATAAATAGCTATTAAAAACTATCATTATTATTTTTAAATAATCGTTGAGTTGAGAGTGTTCTGAAAGAGGAGGCTGTCATTACAGTGAGAGAATGCATACTTAGCGCTTGTTCTCTTTCAGGGTTTTTTTTCGGGGAGCCATTTTTGTTGGAAGCCAGTTTTCCCTGGGAGCTATTATTTTTGGCTGGAGCTGTTTTGCTTGGAATGGTGTATCTGAAGCAAGCTATTTTTGTATGGAGCGAGCTTTGCTTGGAGAGAATTTGAGTCGCTAATCCAGTAGTTGCCAGTCAATACAGTTGGTTGTGTTTCATTGGTACCAACTGTAGCCATAGAGGTATGGGGATTACCTCAAATGCCACTGAGAGTTTATGGTCCCAAGGTGCATAGCTGTAGTCCACGTGCAGAAGCCGTAGGTGACATCGGCGAAGACAGTAAAGATAAGTTTAGGTTATAATTGTGATCTGTTTACCTAATGTTTTTGGCGTGTTATTAGTATTTTCCAGCGTGTAGTAAATTGCGTGTTTTTATTTCTTTCTGCGAGGTATTGATATCATTATTTTTGGAACTGATTAGGTATAAGCAAAGCTTACCAATGCGTATATAAATAACTGCGATATTTACTAGTGTGATTCAATTAATGCTCATAGTTTTTTTTATGCCATATTTCATTATTCTTACAATTTAATTTATGTTGTGGGAAATGATAAATATTGTCGTTCTGACTGAATAAATATCTCATTATAGTAATTTTACATAGCGGCATCTCATAAACTGAATCTTAAGGTTTATTCATGTACAACTGCGACACGTATACCATGGTACACGCGCAACGGAGTTAGTAGTTATAAGTATTATTCTGATAACTTTTAATCATTAGTTGATGTGACGATAGATGCTTTAGGTATGAACTTGGTTTGATCTTTCGTAATCATTTGGTGTTAGATTGTTACTTCCGTTATAGCTAAAGCGTAGCTAATAATTGTTCGATCACTCTTATCTAATTCACTTCTATTATAACGCAATTTTAATTCGAATTACTGTCGATATATTTATGAGCATATAGGCTATTAATTGCTTTCAAATTAAGATATTTTACCTTTTGTTATATATTTATATCATTTGGTTTATTGAAAGAAATATGACAACATGTTGTCGTCTAGCATAACGAACGCCAATAAATTTAAACCTGCACGAACGTGACCTTTTTTTATTTGCTCTGAAATAACTCAACCAACTGTAATTAGTAGTCTTCTAGAATTTAAATCGCCCTTGTGTAGCGGATAATCGTCGATTTTGGATCGCCCTTATGGATTCTTAAGACCGAGGATCTTCCTGTTTGGGTCTGCGTATTTGGATATTTCAAACTGGTGGCGCCCTGGTCAAGAGTAAGTAATTGACCCACTCCCACGCCGACGAGCAAGTCGGAGCACACATGTTGCGCTGGCCGCATCCTTAATGGTACGTATCATCTTATTCATTATATCTCGCTAACACATTTAAAAGGGTTTTACGCGCAACAATACC